>JAULBX010025730.1:6220-57077 GCA_032358255.1 Heterotrichella gracilis | reverse complement strand
CGCCAGGAACGAACCCTGGCCGCTGCGGCCGATATCGCCCCGCCCCGCCGCCACGGCCGCCAGATGCGGCGGCACGTCCGCCCCGGGCGCCGCCGCCAGCGCAAACACATGCACCGTCCCCCGCGCCGTCCCCACCGCCACCAGGCCCCCATCCCGGCTGAACGACGCCTCCTGCACCAGCGCCGGGGTCACCCCCCGGTGCAGCTGGAGCAGATGGACCGCCCTGCCGACGCGCGCCGGGCCGCCGGGCGCCGATCCGCCCACAGATGGCGCCACGTGGAACACGTTGATGTTGTGCCCGTGGATGGATGCAGTGACAAGGAGGGTGCCCGAGGGGTCCCATTGCAGGAAGCGCAGGGGGGAGGGGTGCGCGCGGAAGTGCGCCACCACCGTTCGGGTGACGACGTCGCGCACCAGGACGGTGCCCGCCGCGTCGGCGTCGGGGGGTGGGGAGGGGGCGTCGGCGCCGGCGGCGCCGCCCGCGTGCTTCCATACCTGCGGGGATGGGTTGCGCATTAAGGGTAGGCTGGTGACAAGTACTATGCGTGGCGTATGTGGAGGCCAACAAGCCATGCACTTCACGCTCCTGCTATCCCAATAATGCAGAACACCCATTATGTGGCGTGTGCGCAGGTACAAGATGTTGCACTGCCTGGTGTTGGCCTTCCCCTGCACTATTTAACTGTTCTGGAGCTTGTGCGCCAGTAATGCAAAAACAAACCCACCCCATCCCACCCACCTGGTACTCGCTGGACAGGTAGTGGTACCCATCCTTGCCCAGCCGAGACAGCGTGGCGCCCCACCACCTCGCCATCATCCCAACAACCGCACCCACTGAATCTGCCTGGCAATGGCTAACATGCAATAGCACACTGGCTAAATTTACCAGTCCCTGCTTTGAAGGGTTTTAGGGTCTGCAGCACCCACCTGGTACTGGCTTGACAGGTAGTGGTACCCGTCCTTGCCCAGCCGAGACAGCGTGGCACCCAGCTGCTTGCCAGATGCCAGCGCTAGGCGGGACATGGCGGCGGGGAGGGGGGCGGGGCCCGGGGGTGAGGTGCCGGGGGCAGGGATGCGCTGTCGGGTGGGCACCCCCTCGCCGCTCCCCGATTGGACCACCTGCAAGCACAGGAATTGATCAATTGTGAAGCCCTGCCTGGCTTGCCCACAAAAAACCTATAGATGCATTTTCGTTTGTGTACAAAGATGACTACAAATCAAATATCCGTATCATAGAACCACCTGCAAGCACATCCAAGCCGACAAGCTGGTGTTTACGTTTGTGTTCCAGTGCAATCACTCACTGTGCTGTGGATGTTGGCATGAAGGCCACAGTTTGAGTCCATGGGTGAGGGTTGGCATCTGTGCATGGGGCCAGCGCTTAGAGTTCCTGCATAGGCTTTTACACTCTTTGCCTCTACTTGGTTTTAGGATTAGGATGCCTCCACCCGATTAAGGTGTAGGGTTTGTGTGCCCACCTGGTTGGACGCATATGCCAGCCAGCGCGGGCCCCACCTGCCTTAGGCTTTAGGGTTTTGTGTGCCTACCTGCTTTAGGGTTTTAATTTAGAACCTAGGGTTTGTGGGCCCACCTGGTTGGACGCATATGCCAGCCACCGCGGCCCTAGGGCCAGCGGCACACCCCCTGCAGCCGCCCCGCCACCTCCACCACCCGCGTCCCCTGAAAACCCCCCCAAGGGGGGCGCGGTAACCGCCGTGAAGAGGTGCTGGAGGGTACCCCCATCAAAGGCCTGGATCTGGCCCTCCAGCGCCACCACCAACACCCGGGTGCTGCACTGCACGCCCAGAACCCTGCTGGAAAACCCTAGGGCTTGCACGTAGGAGTGGGTGTGGAGCGAGTAGAGCTGGAGGGTGTTGGCGGAGGTGGGTGGTGTGGTGGTGGTGGAGGTGGTGGTGGTGGTGCGTGGCTGTGCAAACACCATGGGGGAGCTGTCCGTGGGTGCCAGTGCCAGCAGGGGGCGCAGGCCGAAGAAAGGGGAGGAGGGGGTGTCGGGGGTGGTGGGGTTGGGGAGGGGCTCGATGCATCTACAGCGGAGGGGGGAAGGGGAGGAGGTGTGAGTGCGGGTGTTGAGTTCTCATGTACGTGGGACTGGTTTGTAACGTAGGACTTTGAGTATGAACCAGTATCATACTACATGACGACATCCACACCCACGTTTCACCAGTCACATACCCTTCGTTACCACTCCCCCTATGTTATCGTTCTCCCCCTTTGGAGGGTTTGGGTGCATGTGATAATAGAGACGCTACCAATAACAATACTGCTTTATTATTACGTATTACAACCACCTATTCCCTTCGGCGGGTTGGCTACCCTCACCAACTCTCCATGCGGGCTATGCATGCCTTCTATGCCGCCTTCCTTGGCTTTTGCAAAGTCTGGATTGCGCTTCTGCTGAAGTTGAGTTGTCGTGAATAATTGGCGCAACCACTAGCTAAACTGGGCAAACTGCAACGCACCAGGGCACCAGGTGCTTCGTGGAAGCACAGAGGAGCATGCTCGCACAATGGGAAATGCGAAGTGTCACTTGAAAGAGAGGAAGTGGGCAGGAATTGCCACAAGGGACGACCTTAGGGTTGAGGAGATCCCCAGTAATACCCTAGATTGAGACTAGTGATGGGGTTTAACGCCGTGTGCACAGACAGAATATGTTTTAAACACCAACAAAAAAGCAGTTTCATATGTATGCGTACTGTTTCCAGTCCAGTGGCACATAGCGCTGCTGTGCATGTATATGAAGAATGGAAACAGCCATGGCAGAGTGCGACACAGGGAACGCAACTACCAGGCAAGCTCGTTGCTCGCATACATAAACCAGAACGAACAACTTACAACAAGGGACCCGTACAAAGCGCGACGCAACTCCGCTACCCGAGACCACTCTCCCCACAGCAATGCATGCATATCCCCTGGGCGATCTGGGTCAAGGCTGCACCGCGTTACTGACCACTGCACCAGGCAACACACTACGTATCTGTCGTCAAAGGATATCCATGCACGGGTATCGCCCACGTTTCCCCTCTTCCCAAGGCGTTTACGCACCTCACCCCCCCGTCCCTCCGTGACTCCACCTCTCTCGGTTGACTGGGGCGCTCGATGTCCCATATTTGAAAACCAGTGCTGTAGCTGAGAAGCAACACGGGCTTGCGTTGCCCGTATCGCTGCCCGTTGCTGGGTGGGAGCTCGATGAACGCAAACCTGGCGCTCTCCACTTTCTCCCTGTCGGTACCCTCCGGCTGAGCGAACTTTTCGTAGCCAGTGGAGATGGAGTGCACCACATGGGAGCCCACGGCCTTGAGTTTGCTGCCCACTGTGGCTAACGAGGAGGCAATGTCGGAGGTGTACGCGTGCGAGTGGTGGTGGGAGGCGGGGTACGTCATCGCAGGCCAACAGTCACGCCCCAGCTCGCATAGGGAAGCTGGGTGTTACTCAGGGCGAAGGCATCGCCATTCGTGCCGTTCAAACCGGCATTCGGCAGTGGCGTTTCACACCCCAGGGTTCAATGGTCCTAGCCAATCACTGAGCAAGCGAATGAGGAAGGGTTGCGACTTGCAGGAGTGGCCATGTGGTGGGTTTTGTAAACCTCGGTGCCTGTCCCGAGCAGCTGACTCTGACTCAGCGTACTCAGAGTTGCGAGTCAGCAAAGGGATGCATGCATTTGCTAAACGCTTGGTGATACACAGTACCACAATTAAAGGGCACCCTGCACGTCTCCTGGTGCAGCATTCACCTTGCGCAGACTGGCGGAAGCATATTTCCTTTTCAAACGTCTTCGCGGCCGCAGATCATAATACAAGGTACAGATCCGCACAGCTGGGTTGTTGTAAAGGCACTTGCGCACCCTGCCTATACCTGGTGCAACGCATATTTGCGGTCGATGTATAATTGGTTGACCCATGGGCTTTGCAGTGTGGGACACTTACATGCATGCATTTCAACATGCATGCATCTAATAACTGTGTGCAGTCGGGGGCAGCACTGCCCTCAAACTAGTGCTTCGAGCATTTTGAGTCATCGTAATATGCCTGGGGATACTGTGACTTTGTAAAGCCGCCTCCATACCAGCACGCGCGCTGGGTGTGCACCACAGTGTCGCACCTCAACCCAACAAATGCCCTAATCCAAATCAAATAGACGTAGAAAGGGAACCAGCCCCACACTGCAGGCCACCACCACGAAATCTTACACCGCCACCACCACCGCCACCGCCACCACCACCGCCACCGCCACCACCCCGCCCCATGTCATGCTCCTCCGGCTGGCCATGCTAGGCACCACCACCCGCACACCCCTCCCCACCGCCCCCACCCTCCGCACCCTCTTCACCCCATCCCCCACCCGCCAGCCACCCCGCGCTCTCAGCAACACCCGCAGCATCACACACACCACCTCCAAGCAACTTGCCCGCCCCCGCCGCCCCCCACCCACCCTCTCACGCGCCATGGCTAGTGCCCAAGGGGGCGAAAATGCATCAGCAGCAGAGGAAGTTGCTGACGGAACAGGTGGGCCTGTTGCGCCACTTTTTCCTCCCATTTTGTTTTTGTACTCCACCACTATGATGTGGCGCAAGCAGGGGAGGTGCTGCCGCATTCCCTAGACCTCAAAACCCTATGCCTGCTGCTGACTGTACTATTGGGGGTATAGCCCAAGGCATGAATGCATGCCTGTTCAACGTGCAAACCACAGCAATCCAAAGCCAGCAAGCCGGTGCAACCTGCCCTCATCATGGACTCTTACTGAAATGTGTTTAGAGCTCATGGTTTAGGGTTTAGGGTGCCATGAACGTGGACTCTCACCACTACCAAATATGCCCACCTCTGACCCCCCTCTTCCAACCCGCATCAGGGAGCGCCCCGACCTCCCCGCGCTCCCTGCCCAACTACCACTATGAGATTGTTGGTGAGGTGCAGATTTGCAAGCACTACATGACCCTATACAACAGGCATTGCCATGCCTAAAGATTCCGTAACAAATACTTCTATGCACTGCCCATTTCCACCACCAACTCCTCGCGGCATACAGCACCAACTCTTGACCCATTCCTCTTCCCCCTCCTCAGGCAGCGGCCCCCCTTCCCCGCGCTCCCTGCCCAACTACCACTACGAGATTGTTGGCGAGGAGCAGATCTACAAGCGCTACATGACCCTTTACAACAGGCGCGTCAGGTTCCCACCTCACGACGGCAAGCCGGTACGAATGTCCCCTAGCGTAGGGTTTTCATGTATAGGTGAAGCGCGACCTCGGGTTTTGCATCCCTGGGTGTGACCAGGCCCTAGCCTAGGGTTTTACATGCCTGGGTGCGACCTGACCCTAGCTTAGGGTTTCCGTAGCCCAAGGTGCCTGCCAGAATTGTGAATACCTTTGGCTGGGCCCTGGGCCCCGTGGTGGTATTCATCGGATGGCATTACTCCCACGCGGATGGCATTGATCGCAGGCGGATGGCATTGATCACACGCGGGGGATTAGTGTGCCTGAAATCACTGGCATGCACTCGATTATGGTACCATTGCTGATGTGGCTCGCCGGCCCAGGAGTTTGAGTATGACGTCATCGGCCACCCACAGCTAGAGTTGAAGTGTGACGTGAGTGAGGGTTTAGGGTTGTACCTAAAACCCAAACCCAGGAGTATGAGAGATGACGTGGCATGTGCACGTACAGGCACAGGAGTTTGAGTATGACGTCGTCGGCCACCCGCAGCTGGATTTCCACTTCACGGTGTCATTCCCCTTCCACCCTTACCAGGATGGACGCAAGGGGGGCGAGGTACGGGATGAAACCCTAAGAAAACCCTGCTGAACAGCTGGATTTCACTGCACGCTGGCATTCCCCTTCCACTGGTGCGAGGATGGGTTTTTAGTGGTGCACACGTGCACCAGGTGGTTTGGGTTGTGCTTCCCCCAACAAAACCCTAATTCAACCCTAACAAAACCCTACTGCCGCAGGTGACCCTTGTGCGCGAGTGGTGCCAGGGCACCAACTCCATGGGGTGGTGTTTACCCTCGGGAGGGTTTGACCCGCGCAAGCACAGCTCCTACCTGGCGTGTGCGCAAGGGGAGGTGTCGGAAGAGGTGCGCAGGGGGAGAAACCTGAAATTAATCCTATCAGAACCCTAAAACTCATAAGTAACCTGAGAACCTGGCCTGTGCGCAAGGGGAAATGTGAACGAGATGTTTGGGGAAGGAAGCCCATTTAATCAGAGACCTTGCCCCATCCCCTTTCTGTGTCAAGAGTGATGGGTTAGCCATGCAATAGATGGTTGCTGACAACACAACTCTCGCCCCAAACTGCTTATTGGAGCACCATCACCTTCCAATCCAGGTCCCACAGACCTGCTGGGCCAATCCCACACAGAGCCTAGCACCCAATCCCTGACCCCAACACCCAACCTTGAGGCCGATGTTGCCCCACCAAACCCTATCCAAGGGGTTACACCACCAAACCCTGTCCCACCTTCTACAGACCTATCTTGAGGGTGGGGAGCGGGTCCCGCTGCTAAACGAGACCCACCTAAGCTAGGGTTTTGTTCTTAAATCTTCCATCACAGGCCCACCTTCAAGCCAATATTGATCCCCACCCCATCCCCCATAATGCCACAGCCCCAGACCCTACATTAGAGTAATACATCCATCCTCCCCTTCCCTACAGACGTACCTAGAGGGCGGGGAGTGGGTCCCACTGCTGGATGAGTCCCGCCCCGGCATCCAGGAGGTCAAATGGTGCATGAACCGATTCCACCCCTACCTGTGCATTGCCCCCGAGCAATCGGAGGCGCCCGGCAAGAGGGATGCGGAGGAGGTGCTCATTGAGGTGGGTAGTGGGTGGTGAGGGGGGTGGAGGGTGGGGGGCGGGGGAGTCCGCCGGCATCGGGATGCGCATTAGTGTGGGGAGCCGAGGGGGTGAGGGTGGTGGTGGGGTGGTGAGTGTGGTGTTGTGGGGTGTCGGCCAGGGTTGGGCTCCGCGTAATGTGCGCGTGGCGATCAGGGACAAGAAGGCTGTGGAGTGGTGCCTGATATGCTTCAACTCACATACCGGTGCATTGGCCGGGAAGGGGGGAGGCCGCCAGGCTGGCGAGGGTGGCTCTTGCTTGGGCAAGAGGGATGTGGAGGAGGTGCTCGTTGGGTTCTACCCTACCTACAGGGGACAAGGGGTGGAAGAGGGTAGGGGACATGCGCTGATGGTGAGGACCTGCTGCTGCCCTCCATCTTCGCACCTCACGGGTACTTCCCCCCTTTGCCAGATCCACCGCATATCCCTTGCCCAGCTGGAGGCGCTGATGATTGGCGGGGACATGCTGCTGCCGTCAATTTGCACATCATGGATGGCACTGCGGGAGCTGAGGGCAAGGGGGCTGGTGGAGTAGGGAGCCAGGGGTGGCAGGGGGGGCTAACAGTAGGGAGGCAGAGGGCAAGAGTTGGTGGAGTAGGAGGACTGCCTCTTACCTTTGTGCTATGGCACAAATACACATAGATGACAACCGCATGGTGCCTGAATTGGGACCTTGTCATCTGATTTGGAGCTTGCAATTGCCATCTTAAGGTAGCAGGTGGTGGGTGAGCACTGACAATGCTCAAAGTATCCCGGTGCTTGTAGTATGGCCCAGGCACAATGGATGCGCAGGTTGCTAATACCTTCAAGTCCAGTTTGTCAACAAATCATTACAGTGTGGAATGACCTCAGTCATGATGTCAGCTTGCAATAATTCCTGCATTGCAATTATTTTACGGATGAAAGTTCATGTTATGCAATAGCACAGACAATGGACAATATTGCTTCTCTGAAAGCACTGATACATCCTGTGTGAAATTGCTCATAAATTTAAGGAGTTAACTGCCAAGCAGCTTCTAAGCTGAGGACTTGTCAGTTGATTGTACCACTAGCATGCGTGCCATCCCTTAAAGCTGGCTAATGTTTATTGAGTTCAGCAGCCTTGAGTCATGAACAATCTCAATGCCACCATGTCATACCATGCGGATTAACTGCAAAAGTTGTCATAAAATCCCACCAGCGGCTGCACTCATTGAAGTCATACAAACTTCTTTTTGCACATGCACGCTGTCAGCCTACTGACAATTAATAATCATTAATTGCAGCCGATGATGGCCATTTAGTTTGAAGTAAGTCACTTGCCCAGGTCTTGCAGGGCCTGATTCTTGCAAATTTGCAGCCGCCAACGGCGTCGCTCCACAATACCATTCCTCTCAAGTTGTCCATCAAGATCTCACACAATTCAGCTGCTGACGGCATCTGCATGCCGCTTGCATGCTACCCATGCGGCATGGTTCAGCATCAAGCGAGTCACCTGCCCACTGTGCACAATTTTACCTCCGCCGCTGCCAGTCCTCCCATGCGTGACTCGAAGCCCTGGCAGTGCTCTGGAATGCATCACCGCATTTGGGCGCCTGGTGCATTTTGGAAATACGGCGGCCAGTGCCTCTGCTGCCATCTCCCTCACCCACAAGCTCCTGCTGCTCAGCAATCTGCCAAGGACTGGCATTGCACCAGCAGCCATAATGGCCTCCCTGCGCGCATCTGACCCTGCTGCAATCCGTCCCAAAGCAAGTGCAGCATGTGCAAGGAGCAGCTCCCCACTGCCGTCATGATGGGCATCCAGTGGAGTAGATAGTAGATCCGCGAGCAATGGGACAGCGCCTAGGTCCACAACAGCGTCCTTGAGGAGGCAATGTCCGGCGATGACATCTGCCAATGCAAGCGCAGCTGCCTGCCGACAGCCCATGTCCTTGCTGCCAAGCGCCTGAACCAACACTGGCAGCGCCCCAGCGGCCACCACTGCTTCTCTGCGCGGGGTGTTGGGCTGGCTGCGGTGATATGATGCAATGTTTCCCAGTGCCAGTGCTGCCTCATTTGCTGCACAGGGCTTGCTGCCCACTGGAGTGTTGTGACTGCTGTCCTTCAACAGTTGGATGAGAGCAGGCACCGCCCCAGCATCCATTAAGGCATCTCTGTGCGCATTGCTGCCATCTGAGATGTAGCGCAGAAGCGCTGCTGCAGAGGCGAGGCAAGGCCCAGCATGGCTGCCACTGATGAGGCAAACCAGGCTTGGTATGCCACCACCAGACACCAAGGCATCTGCAATCATGTCACGCCCATCCTCAAATTGGAATGCTGCAGCCTCAAAGTAGCCTACAATACGCGCTGCATGCTCCTGCTGCCTCCCATCTTGAGCTGTGAGTGCCAGAACCTGCACCCAGATTGGCAGCCCACCAGCAGCCACAAAGGCATCAAAGCGTCCCCTGCCCTGCGCATGGTTCCTTGTATCCAGAGCCAAATGACCCAACACATCTGCTGCAGCCAGCTGCCACGAGGAGTTGCTGCTGCCCAGCAATGACACCAGTGATGTGATCACTGGCATAACCCCGTCAGCCACCAGCTGATCCATATAGCGGGCGCAATCTGCTACAATCTTGGACACTGCCTGCGCTGCTGGCCCTTTGACATCTTTGTCAGTGGAGCAAAGTAGGCGGGCCAGGATGGGCAGCATCCCCAGATTCACTGCTGCATCCCTGTGACCGACTGACTGGCAGCTTGCGCATAGCAATCTGGCTGCCTGATGAGCACACTGGACATCGCTGCCTTGAAGGATCTGAGCAATCATCGGCAACCCTCCAGCAGCAACAAATGCTGCCTGACCAGCCACCATGGCAAATGTGTTGTGATTTGCACTGCCTTCGGAATCAGTGCGCTCACACAGCATACACAGTGTGTTGGCGACCTCCTGAAAGACCTGGTCATGGCTGGTGTTGCGGCCCATCAGGCGCACAAGGAGCCAGACTGCACCAGGGAATGCTATCAATGTGCTCCTGTTGTTGACGGGATCTGCAGATACCCACGCAGCCAGTGCCGATGCTGCTTTGATCTGATTCTCATTGTCTCCTTGCTTCCAGCTCCGCCTGAGGATGTCCACTACCTTGCTCAACTTGCCTTCTGCCAGCAGATGTTCTGGTGTTGACTCTGTTGCAGCTTGCTTGTCCTGCACAAGCATAAAATTCATTTCAGTCTGACTTAGTGGTCACCATGCATGTCAATCATTTCCATTACAAGTCACTTTGACCTGCCAGGCTGACAGGAGTTTTGTTGTGAGTAATCATCACCGTTGTGCCATCGGTATTCAAACATGCAGGCGACAATTGAAGGTTTAGGAATGCCAAGTCACACATGATGCAATTTGCATTCTATCAATGTCTGAACTTGGATCATAAATGCCCCAGGCTATGAACCAATGAGCACTGCTGAGCCTGAGGCCTTCCAATGTCCAATGATATATGGCGTATATCTATACTGGGTACAGGCAACCTGAATTTATACACATGGTACGGTGTCACACATAGATGAGCCATTGTGGAGTGGCAAACGAAGTCATTTCCAATGCCTCTCAGAGGCGTGTGGGCAGGAGCCGCAATGATGGCATACCTTATCACACCGGCTCTTGTCAGGCGACCCTCTGCTGGTCAACCACTGATGGCATGTGGAACGCAGTGCCCAGTTGGTGGTGAGCACAGCTGGATTAACACGCCTTTGGGTCAGCGGGCAGGTGGGTGGGTAGTGGGTGGCAAACCACTCCATGATGGCTTTGAGCTCAAAGGTGTGGCCTGTCTCCAACATGACTGGGTCATGCATGACGACCATAGTGATGGGGCACAGGCAGCAGGAAGGTGGATCTTCCCTGTCTGCCATATCTCCTGATAGGCTTGTCCCTACTCCTGCAAAAATATGAACTGGGATTAAGGGTTGACTCAGTCTGTAGGTAAAAGTGATGCTAGATAAGAAGAATGCAGCAACAGTAACTGCAAACTATGCGAGTGCAGCATGTCCTGAAAAGAGACCTGCAAAAGGCTACTATCTAGGTCTGAGACACAGCTGGGAAGGTATGCCTCATGTGGCACACAGTGGCAGAGATCAGTTGCTAGGAGCAATAGCTATAGCTGGAGCAACTGCACTCCATATCAGACTGAGTCCCGCCACTACCTTCAGAGTATTGCACTCCGAGTCAGGTCTCCACGAGGTCTTGAATAACGTCTATCTCATTCACAGCACAGCTGTGCAGCACCGAAAGACTCCTTGCACATTTCCCTTAGATAGCCTCAGGTCCCTTGGAAAGGACAGGTTCCAAACCATGTCGTCAGGTGGGGTCAAAGTACTTGCCTTCGTAATGCCCAAACTTTGTCTACGACACAACGAGATGCATACCTATATCACTAACACTCTTGCGCATTGCCAAGACAAAGGAGAAGGGCCTCCAAGCTAACTACCACTGTGACAGCTCGAGCAGAGTGTGGTGTCAGTCTACAGTGGGTTCCACAGTGAACCTCCCTGCGAATGTAAACTTTTAAACAGTTCAACTTCAAGCGACTAAGTCTTGAGCTCGTCAACACTGTCCATTATCACCAGCAAAGCTCCAACAGGTCATGATATGCTCAGGTCATGGCTCCAGGTCATGATATGCTCATGAGATTAGGGCCAAAAATCCACACATGTGTTTGCAAAATCGGAAATTCTACCGTAGTGACTACATTTTTGATGCACATTATGGCATACAATTGCAGTCATTGGCAATGCACGGAAGCCCGTGCAAACCAACACATGCCAAACCACTGTGGGCAAAAAGTCAGTATGTAATAACCCCAGGGTCACCACTAGTCCAACGTTATTGTCCTAGAGGCACTTGTGTAGTAATACGCTGGGATAAAGATCACGTGACCATAGTCTGACAGGCATTTGCAACGAAAACTCTGCTACAAAAATTGCCATGTAAATGTGGACACTGGAAGCAGAACTTGCACTGAAACGCGCATTTAAATTGAAGCCAAAATCTAATGGAGGAGTAACATTATGCCCAGCACTAGCCTTCTGCGCTTCACAAAATGCCATGTCAGGTGGACTTGCAATGCCTGAGGTTGTTGCCGCGGGCCGCTGCTGCTGATGACATGCCGTGGCGCAGGCTCTTACATGCTGGCTGGGAGTGTCCAGCAATCAGCCCGCCATCTTCTTGCATGGGCCACTGCCAGTAGCGGCTGTGCCTCCCTTGCATGCCTTGCAGCCCAGGGAGTGCTGCGGCATCAATCACTGCGTCCTGGCGCCCCTCAAGCTCGCGCTTTGAAATGGCCTGACGTGATGCCCCGTGCTTCAGCTGCCAACCCAATCTGCTACCGAATGGCAAAGCTGACAACAAATGGTAGAGTACCAAGTGGCCCAACAGCATCGTTGTACGTGTCACTCCATGTGTGCAGGAACTTCCTTGCGTGTAGAGGGGCACTTGCGAGACTTGTGCGGGGGTTGTGGCCCTCAAATATTTCAACGGCATTGCTGGGCAGCCTCCCAGACTCTGACTAGTCAGAATCTGACTAGGAGCCATTGGCACTGCTGTTAGTGCCACGGGCAATATACAGCAAACCAGCAGCAGCACAGCCCTGCAGCCACATCAGCATCGTAATATATATAAATATTTGCATTATTTCTGATTATTTCTGATTATTTTCAAACTTTTTGCCTTGTTTTCCACGGGCGTTGCAAAGGAAGGGGGGGTTTGCGGGTGCCTACATAACCGAGTGCATGTCACTGCCAGAAGAAAACATACTACGTTTGCAGCAGGAGTGGACAGTGGGTTTTGGACAAGGTTGCTCGAGGGTTGGTGGGCAGGTATGCCATATGCATGCATGCATGCCACATGTTTCACCCATTTGGAGACGAGGCAATAACTGGCGCTACACCTGCCTAGACTACGCGTTCTGGTGGACGTGGGTATTGGCAAAGCTTCTTTCAGCAGTTGGGTCTTGGTCACCCCGGTGAATAGGAGGGCAATAGTGATGCATCCGCAAGCATGCATATTCCAGGCCACTCTTTCGACACGCTTGCCAAGTACCCACCACGGCCTATCTGTTCTCCTGTACCTTGGCATCCACGTTGGTAGCCAAATGATAGCCAAATGCCTGTAGGACGTTGCCTGTGTAACCTTGCCTGACCTCGTCCCTGTCTCGTCTGGCATGCGAGTGGCACCCTTAAATAGGAACCTTTTCACTGCTGCAGGTGGGCTGCGTAATCTGACAACACAGGCTAAATCTCAGAGAGCAGTATCTGCACGCATCTGGCTTCCACCATGGGTCCTGGCAGCTCATCCCAGCTCACCATCCACCAACTGCCTGAGGAGGTCCTGCAGGCGGTGCTGGGCCAGTTGTCCGTTGTGCAAAGGATACGTGCGCAGCTGGTCAGCAAGCAGTGGAGGGCAGCACTGCAAGGGCCCAGCCCAGCGTGGGATGATGTTGACTTACAGCAGGTCACACACTGGTTGTTGAGCTCCTTTGGCCTGCAAGCGGACCATAATATGTGGGATGAAGATCACCCAAATTTGCGTCAGCAGCTCGGAGCAGCAGAGGAAAGCTTGGTCCGGTTCTTGTCCTCTGGAACAGGGGTGGAGGCAGGGACAGATGCAGCTATGCCACGCACAGCAAGGCCATCACGTTTGGCATCCACCACCAGCCTGCACCTGGATCGCCAGCTCACCCAACCCTTGCTTATGGATGCCACAGCAGCTACCCTCCACACCTTGAAGGGCGCAGCCATGAGGACTTTCGATGACTACTATTACGACGAGGAAAGGACCGCAGTAACGCCAGAGAACGAGGCATACATCACCTTTCTATGTGGCTTGAAGAACCTGCAGCACCTGGACCTGGATTTAAGCTGGGTCAGTGCACCGCGTGACGAGGAGGCAGACAGCGTTGCCAGCCTGATATGCAGAGCCTTGCAGGGTGTTGGCGGCTTGACCAACCTGCGGGTGCTGCACTTACATGACATTGCAGATGACAGTGACATGGAAGCACGAGCCAGGCAGTTTCCAAAAGCAATTTCAGCGCTGGGCAACTTGAGTGCCCTGGTGAAGCTGACGCTGATCCTTGGGAACCAGCGCCAGTATCGAGAGGCGCTGGCAACTTTGTCCAGCTTGGTCAGCCTGGCACAACTATCACTGTGCGGGTATTTTGAATATGAATATTTGACCAGCCTGCCGGTACTTCCTAACCTCACCAGAATGGCGATACTTGCCAGCAGCAGACCATCTCTTCCAGAGGGGGAGTGGATGCCAGCAATTGCCCGCCTTCCACAGCTGTGCGAGTTGTCCATCCATGCGCGGTGGATGGCTGGTGATGAGTGTCCTCCGCCTATCAGCACATCATCCCTGACTCAACTGAGCAGCCTGAGCTTTGTCTACTCCCATATTCGGAGCAGCCACTCGGGGGTCATCTCCATCAGCAGCCTACCCACATCCCTGCGAGTGTTGCGCCTTGATTATGGGGGACCTGCTGCAGTGTACATTGCCCCTCAGTCTGCCGTTGACCGGCTGCATGCAGCAATGGCGCCCCTCACTCAGCTGACCTCCCTGCACATGGCTCCCTTCTGGCCTGGGATGGGCTTGGAGCAGGCATTGGCAGACATGGAACACCTTGAGGTATTGACCTTGCACGACGCTGTGAGCTCAGCATGGGTAGGCGGGACCTGCTACATTGATCTTCCCGACCTTCCATCTCTTCGCACCTTGGAGGTGAATGTGTATGATGGATGGGATCCCGAGACAACGAGCGACTACGATGAGGCTGCAGGCGTTGAGAATCTTGAGCTGGACCAGCTCAAGGTCTGCATGCACCTGCCAAATGATGTTTCTAGGCTGGCATGCACAATCAACGTGTATCCAGTCAAAACAGGTGTTGAAGTGAAGGTGGTGGGCGCGCTTGGCGTGTGTTACACACTCGAGGTTGCGCCATGGTATGCGCCTTGCAGAAACATAACAGCAGTGAAGGGCGACGTGGACATTGCTGATCTGCCCCCATTTGTGGACAGTGCTTTGCTGGAGGCAGAGGAACGTGCAGTAACCATGTTTGCAGACAACTATATTATCGGGTGACGGCCACCTAGCACAGGCAGTGTTTAGTCGGGGAATTAGCTCAGTTACACTGTGTAGATATGATTTTTTTCCTTTTCGAATGGAACACTGACTGCATCTTGGTTAGAGGTGTCCCTTGGTTTGCCATCGTGACCTGGCAGGGCATGCAACATTCCAAGTAGCGGAAACTCTGTGGGGGTCAATCAAGGCCTTACCATAGGGTAACAACAATGTAAGCAGTGGTGTTACACAAACTTTGAGGCAGGTTTGACCCTAGCCTAAGGGTGAAGGAACATATTATAAGGGTTTGTAATTGCCCTCAATGCTGTAATCATATGTGGATCGCTCTCAACATTGTAACGCGTCCAATGTGGCATATAGTTGTTTAGGGTTACGCTGAAGATAATCTGCAGAGGGTTTAGGGTTTAGGGTTTGTGGTGCAGAGGGCGTTTGGCGCAGAATGCAGTTGTACAGGCTGTAGGGTTGTGCTTCAAATGAAGATGGCACAGGATTCATTCACGGGTGCAAGTGCACACTGTTTAGGGTTTTGAAATCAGGGTGCAAAGGTCGGTGGGCGCAATTGGTAGTTGCCGCAGCAGAGAGCAAACTCTTAGATTACAGGGTTTTCGACGCAGTACTTTTTGGGCAGGTACAAATTGGAACCAGGGGTGCTGTGGCAGGGGCAGGGCATACGAGGGTGGCAGGGGGAAGCGATAGGTTGAGTGTAGGGTTTCGGTTGTAGGGTTTTGCTGTGTGAACCAAGACAGTCACTAATGCTCGCCATCTTCAACTTCGCCAGAAAGCAAGCAAGAGCATAAACACGGGTTGGTTTGCCTATCAAGAGCAGGAAAGATAGAAACAGGAGGGTGCATACACTGGAACGCTTACTTGGAGGCGAGCAAAGTCAGGTATGGCATATGCATGCATGCACCATTGAACACACCAGCAACCGTTGTTTGCGAGAGGGCGAAGGTCCGGCCCCGTTGTAGGACAAGATATATCCCTGCTTATTGCGTTGATGATGGCGGGGGCAGTGCAAAGGGTCTTCACAGTCCTGGCCAAGAGTTTTGATCAAGGAATGCATTCATATGAGCGAAAGTTACTGCCTATTTGGAGGACTGGTCACTTGACTGGACGTGGGTTATTGACACACTCGATTTCCAAGAGATGGTTCATGGTTACACGGACGAATATGGACGTCTGAACTGCTGGTCACTCTTGTTTCCATGCAAAGCTTGGCACCCTCAGCGTGCTTTGCAACCTCTGCAGGTGGGCACCGAGCTGCATAATCTGACCAGCCACATCACCTGCGATGGACAGTGCCAGCAGCACGCAGCAGCCTTCCACCATGGTGCCAAAAAGCCCAACCCAGGTCACCATCCACCACCTGCCGGATGAAGTCATTCAGGCGGTGGTGGGCCAGTTGCCCATTGTGCAAAGGATACGCTGTCAGCTGGTTTGCAAGCAGTGGAAGGCAGCATTGCAAGGCCCCAGCCCAGCGTGGGACAGTGTGAACCTGTGGTCAGTCACAGCAGCCGCTTCAGAAAGCTTGGTCAGGTTTGTGTCCTGTGCGTCAGGAGTGGAGGCAGGGGCGGCTGCAGCTACGCCGTCCACAGCCATGGCGCCACGCCTAGAGGCCACCATCAGCCTGCACGTGGATTATCGCTCGCAACATGTGCTCATGGCACCCGCAGCAGCTAGTCTCCACAAGTTGTCGGGGGTCGAGCTGAGGGCTTTTAGCAACAAGGATGATGATGATTTACTTGCAATAACAGCCTGCGAGGCCTACATCGACCACATATGTGGCCTGAAGAACCTGCGGCACCTGAGGCTGACCTTGGACTGTTACAACCGGCGGAGGACTTCAGAGGGGGGAGCCAGGACAGCAAGGTCAGGCCTGGTGCTCAAAGCCTGGCAGGGCATTGGCGACTTGACCAACCTGCGGGTCCTGTGCTTCTCATGCTATTTCGACCCAGAAGCAGTGTCCAAGTACCCACAGCCATTTTCAGCCCTGGGTAACCTCACGTGCCTGGCGGAACTAGAGTTGAGGCTCTTCGGGGATGAAGTATATCGAGGAGTGTTGCAAGGGCTTTCCAGCTTGGTCAGCCTGACACGACTGTGCTCGACGGGGCTCGAAGATCTCAATGTCATGGCCAGCCTGCCCTCGCTGCCCAAGCTCATCCATTTGGTGATAGGCGCTGAAGTTTGCCTATTCTCTCCACGAATGGGGTGGATGGAAGCCCTTGCCAGCCTGCCGCAGCTGAGCAGCCTCGCCATCATCTTTTGTGAATTGTATGGTGTCGCGAGCCCTATGCTGGTCGGACTTTCCATCCTGACCGCAATGACCAGCCTGCGCATCGATTACTCCCATGCCAACGGCCGCACCTCAAATAGAATCTCCATATGCAGCCTACCTTCATCCCTGAGGGAGCTCCACCTAGTATTTGAAGGTGACACCCCAGTATTTGTGGCCCCTCAGCCTGACTTCAACCTACTGTATGCAGCAATGGCGCCCCTCACCCAGCTGACATCCCTCCATATGAGCCCATTCCGGGCAGGTGCGGGCTTGGAGCGTGCGTTGGCAGGCATGCAGCAGCTGGAGAAAGTGACGTTGTGCTTGTGCTCATGGGAGGATAGGACCTGCAACCTCACGCTTCCTGACCTGCCATCACTCCACACCCTGAAGCTGACGATGTGTCCAGTGGGGCGGACGGATGTCGACCCGAAGAAGCAGCTCATCATGAGCATGCACTTGCCAGCAGATGTTCCTAGGCTGACATGCAAAATCAGCATATTTTCATTTCACGAGGATGTCGCAGTGAAGGTGGTGGGCAAGCAGGGCATGTGGTACAAGCTAGAGGTAGCGCCACCCATTACAGGATCAGCAATAGGGGGGGATGGGGGCTTTAGGTGGCCAGCTGGTGGCAATATTATGGACTGCAGCGAGCTGGTGGTTGGGAGTGTGGGGCTTCCAATGGGCAGCGAGGTCTGCACGGCGGTGGAGGGTTGGCAGCCATTTGCAGACACTGCCAAAATCAGTGCTTTGCTGGAGGCAGAGAAGCAGGCGGTAGCTAGCATGCTTGCAGACAATCTTGAGATTCAGTTTTACCTTGACTACAAGGTCAGCTTCGTGTGCACTTTTCCCTTTTCTGTTTGTCAACATGCCGCATGGGCCGTGCTAGTAGCTCTTGGGCCAACACGCATCCAGGCACAGGGGCACACTAGGCATGTCGATTCCGTACAAGTGCGCCCTGCTACAATTGTAGCATCATGGTACTTGGGGAATACATGCATGTGAACAGGGGGTTTGTCAGGAGGTGGCTGTTTAGGGTTTAGGGTTTGCCTATGTGGTCATGACTTGGAGATGCGTGCAACATCACGCTTACAAATGCAGGCTCTTATTGAGGAACAAGATTTTAAAACTATTTGGCATTGCGCGGCAAATACACAACTTGCTGTTAATTCCTTGAGCAGCAGTTTTAAACTGCGGACACAGTGAACTATGCGATGTTCAGCTCTGGAACTTTGGCAGCAACTCAGAACGGGGACCCCTAAGTGCACTCTGGGTCATTACATTATAGACAGTTGAGTGATAGGTCTACTTTACAAAGCTCTCGGCGCTGTGTTGATTGAACTCGGATGGATGAAATGTAGGGTTTTGCCTGTAGGGTTTGCTGTGTGAACACCAAGACGGGTTATCAACTCGGCCACCTTCACCTTGCCAGAGAGCAAGCAAAAGCATAAACAAGGGTTGATGTGCCTATCAACAGCAGAAAATATATAAACAGGAGTTGCATACACTGGAAAGCTCACCCGGAGGTGAGCAGGTCAGGTATGGCATATGCATGCATGCATCGTTGAACACACCAGTACACGTTGTTGGCGAGAGGGCGAGGGTCCAGCCCCGTCGTGGGACCTGATAACTCCCTGCTTGCTATGTATATGGTGGCGGGGGCAGTGCAAATGGTCTTCGCAGTCTTGGCCAAGGATATTAGTCATCCAGTTTTGATTGGAATGAGCGAAAGTTACTGCCTATTTGGAGGACTGGTCACTTGATTGAACGTGGGATATTGACACACTAGTTTTCCAAGAGATGGTGCTTGGTCACACGGACGAATATGGGCGTGTTGCACCTGCATGTGTACCCAAGCTTGGGCCCTCTCCACAACACTCAACGGACCGTTGAAACCACGCTTGTCTGTACTCCCCTCCTGAGTCATGGGCCCCAGTCTGTGCTTAGTGAAAGCCATTGGGCATATAGTTCACCAGGACTGCTGCAACTCTCGTGGTATGACCACTGGTGGGTGCGTGCAAACCTGAACTGATATCTTGTCTCTCTGCTGTCAAAAGCAGTGCCAGCCTGAACCTGGTGTGAACTTGCAGGTGGGAACCAAGCCGTAAGCTGACACCATAGGCACTGGTGGTGGACCAAGGTACTGGCACGCAGTATGCAGCTGGGTTCCACCATGGGTCCTGGCAGCTCATCCCAGGTCACCATCCACCACCTGCCTGATGAAGTCATTCAGGCGGTGGTGGGCCAGTTGCCCATTGACCAAAGGATACGTGTGCAGCTGGTGTTGAAGCGGTGGAGGGCAGCGTTGCAGGGCCCCAGCCCAGCGTGGGCCGATGTTGCCTTGTCATCACTTCCATCAGTTTCAGATAGCCTGGTCCAGTTCTTGTCCTGTGGAACAGGCATGGATGCAGGGACAGATGCAGCTGCGCCATCCATAGCCTTGGCGCCACGCCTGGCAGCCACCACCAGCCTGCGCCTAGGAGATAACTCACAATTCTTGCTCGTGGCAGCCTCAGCGTGCCGCGCAGCCAGCCTCCGCACCTTGAAGGGGGTGCAGCTCAGGGCTTTCAACAACGATGAAGCTGCGGACTCAATGATGACGGCAGCCTATGAGCCAAGCATCGACTACACAGGTGGCCTGAAGAACCTGCACCACCTGGAGTTGAACATGCACTGCAGTAGCTACTGGCACGGGACTGCCGAGGAGGCAGACAGGGCTGCTCACCTAATACTCAAAGCCTGGCAGTGTGTTGGTGGCTTGACCAACCTGCGGGTCCTGTGCTTGTCATCTTCGTTCACCCAGGAGGTACTATCCAAGTATCCGCAGGCATTTTCAGCCCTGGGGAACCTCACTGGCCTGGTGGAGCTGGAGTTGCAGCTCTCCGGCGATGATGCATACCGAGGGGCATTGCAAGGGCTTTCCAGCTTGGTCAGCCTGACACGACTGCTCTTGAGGACAGTTGGAGACCTCAGTGTGTTGGCCAGCCTGCCCCCACTGCCCAAGCTCATCCATCTGGGGATAGGCGCTGCCTCCTGTTCAGCCTCCCCAGGAATGGGGTGGATGGAAGCCCTTGCCAGCCTGCCGCAGCTGAGCAGTCTCTCCATCGTCTTTTGGGAAATGAAAGGTGTTGAGGGGCCTGTGCCAGTCAGCTTTTCCATCCTGACCGCACTGACCTTCCTGCGTGTGGATTACTCCGATGCAAGCAGCGGCACCTCAGAGAGGATGTCCATATGCAGCCTACCCTCATCCCTGAGGCAGCTGTACCTTGATTTCGAGGGCGACTACTTCATAATGCGTGTGGCGCCTCAGCCTGACTTCAACCTACTGTATGCAGCAATGGCGCCCCTCACCCAGCTGACATTCCTCCACTTGAGCCCATTCCGGGCAGGTGCGGGCTTGGAGCGTGCGTTGGCAGGCATGCAGCAGCTGGAGAAAGTGGTCTTGTGCGTGTCTTTGAGGTCAGCATGGGAGGACGGGACCTGCAACCTCACCCTTCCTGACCTGCCATCACTCCGCACCCTAGAGCTGTGGATAACTCCTCCTGGACCAGAGGAGGATGCATGCATTGATCTAAGGCGTCTGAGGCATCTGAGGCATCTGCTCAACTTCGGCATGCACGTGCCACCAGTTGTTCAAAGGCATCAGCTCAGCGTCGGCATGCACCTTCCAGCAGATGTTCCTGGGCTGACATGCAAATTCAGCATCTATTCACATCACGTGGATGTCGCAGTGAAGGTGGTGGGCAAGCAGGGCATGTGGTACAAGCTGGAGGTTGCGCCACCCGCCTCCGGAACTGGAGCACAGATGAACGCAGCTACCAGGCAGCTGACTGTTGGCAATGCCATGGGATGCAGCGAGCTGGTGGCCGGGAGTGTGGGAGTTCCAATTGGCAACGAGGTCTGCACAGCCGTTGAGGGGTGGAGCCCATTTGCAGACACTACAAATAATAGTACTTTGGCGGAGGCAGAGATGCACGCGGTAGCTAGCATGTTTTCAGACGCTTTTGAGGTTGATTTCAAGCACTATTAGGTATACTGCGTGCATTGTTTTTTCCTTTCTTTCAGGTAGCGCTTTCAGTCGTTTGGGCAAACAAGTATGGGCATTTTAGGCACATGCTACTGGTTCAATGATCATGTGCCCCTATTACAATCTAATGTATTATGGTGGCAATTATTAATCCAATTAGTCATGGATGCCAATGACCCAGGGGTTTGTCAATGTGATCATGATGTGACCTGTATATACGGGCAATATACCACGCGCCCAAAGCTGTGCAATTTCAGAAACTGATCAGCAACTCGGCCAACTCAGGACTGCTGTGCACTCGCGACACAAGTGCCCCACCCACCCCCATCATGGTGCACTCCCAATGGACGCCCTGGCCAGGCACGTGGTACCACTACCATGGATTGCACCGAGCGCTAGCGCTGCAGCATGTAATGATGAACTGCAATGAACATTGTTGACATTCACCACATCACATGTCTGAGTGTTGACTCAACACTGAGCGTGCTGAGCTGGGCACTGTTGATTGTGCTCCCTTCAGCTCCCTTGGCTGTAACCCTTGGCCACATGGATGCATTGCATAGACTCAGGCTGAGAAGAAACACATCTAGACAGGAAACAAACGCCCCCCTACACAGCGCCACACTACAAGCCAGCAATGCATTGTCATTTCTCGGCCGAATGAATTACCCAGGGGCTGCACAAGTAATTATTGTATATACACTTAATAAATATAAAACAATGTGCCAAATGCTATTTATTTCATTTTGTTTAGTTTATACCGTCTGCATGCCATGGCAGTGACTTCAGGCAACCCCCCAATCCCCGCCACCCGCCTTGCCCAACAGGTCCACACCACATGCCAAGTCGCCAAGCGGTCATCGCAGACCCCTGCTGTGCATGGGATATAATGACAAGGGGGAGATGATGAGGGAGTTGGAGTGAGAGCTGATGTAGTTGATAAAGCTGAATTGGGGTCAGGTACGTTTTGGCGCTGGAGAGTGGGACGCAATTAAGTGGTTTAGGGTATGGGGGCAATTGTAGGGGTTGGGGTTGGAGGTGCAGAGTGGGATGCAAACAATATGCTTAGGGCTTAGGGTTTGCGGTGCAAAGGGCAGTGGTGCAAAAAATTGTTGTTTAGGGTTTGCGGTGCAGACTGGAGTAGGCAGCTGTGTATGGTTCAGGGTCTGTGGTGCAGGGGGTGCTTGGGGCAAATGGCAGCTGCAGGTGCATAATGCCAACTGTTTATGGTCTTAGGGTTTGGGATGCAAAGTAGCCCCAGGGGTGTTGCGGGTAGGGGCAGGCATCTGGGGTGACATAGAAGTGTAGGGTTTCGCTTTTAGGGTTTGCTGATACAGGAGCCTGCGAAAAGGAATACTCGGCCAGCTTCAACTTCGCCAAAAACCAAGCAGAAGCATAAACACGGGTTGGTGTGCCTATCAAGAGCAGAAAAGATATAAACAGGAGGTTGCATACACAGGGAAGCTCACTTGGAGGCGAGCAGAGTTAGGTATGGCATATGCATGCATGCATCGTTGAACACACCAGTACACGTTGTTGCCTAGAGGGAGAAGGTCCGGCCGCGTATTATGACCTGATACCGCCTTGATTGCTACGTTTATGGTGCAGGGTCAGTGCAAATGGCCTTCGCAGTTTCGGCCAAGGATATTAGTCATCCTGTTTTTATTGAAGATTGAGCGAAAGTTTCTGCCTATTTGGAATACTGGTCACTTTATTGGACATATGTTATTGATACATTCGTTTTACAAGAGTTGGGTCAATGTCACACTGACGAAACGTGGGCCTGTAGCACCTGCATGCACACCATCAAGCCAACCAACCGTGGGCCCTACCAAAACACCCAGCATAGAAACCACGCATGTCTGTGCTCCCCTCCTGTATCTTGGGCCCCAGTCTGTAGCTACATGAAAGCCAATGGCCGTACAAGGACTCCTGAAACTCTCATGTAGTGACCAGGGTATTGTGCCTCCACACTTTTGTGCCCCTGTCTTGTCTCCCTGTTCAAAAGCAGTAGCATGATGACTTCATGTGCAACTGTGCAGGTGGGCACCAAGCCGTAAGCTGTCAACATAGGCATCGGTGGGTAACCAAGGCACTGGCACGCAGCTGGGTTCGTCATGGTTCCTGAACAGCCAACCCAGCTCACCATCCACCACCTGCCTGATGAAGTCATTCAGGCGGTGGTGGGCCAGTTGCCCATTAAACAAAGGATACGTGCGCAGCTGGTTTTGAAGCGCTGGAGGGCAGCACTACAAGGCCCCAGCCAAGCGTGGGCCGAGGTTGACTTGTCACCACTCCCAAGAGCAGCTTCAGAAACCTTGGTCAGGTTCTTGTCCTGTGGAACAGGGGTGGAGGCAGGGACAGATGCAGCAACGCCATTCGCTGCCTTGCCACCACGCCTGGCAGCCACCACCAGCCTGCGCCTGGATCGTTGGCGCTCAGAAGCCTTGCTCATGGCAGCCTCAGCAGCTAGCCTCAGCACCTTGAAGGGGGTAAAGCTGACAGCTTTTGATGAGTTTGAAGAAGATGATTCACTGTTAACAGCAGCCTACGAGGCAAGCATGGACCACATAGGTGGCCTGAAGAACCTGCAGCACCTGGAGCTCGACCTGAGCTGCTACAGCGAATCGCGTGAAGGGGAGCAAGAGCATGACGATAGGATGGCCAGCCTGGTGCTCAAAACCTGGCAGGGCATTGGCGGCTTGACCAACCTGCGGGTCCTGCATTTCGAGTGTTTGTGCAACGGGAACGTCGCACTGGCCAGGTGTCCACAGGCGTTTTCAGCCTTGGGTAGTCTCACGTGCCTGGTGGAGCTGGAGTTGAAGCTCTACGGCGGCGAAGTATATGACGGAGGGTTGGAAGGGCTTTCCAGCTTGGTCAGCCTGACACAGCTGTGCTTTGATGGAGTTAAAGACCTCAGTGTTGTGGCCAGCCTGCCCCCCCTGCCCAAGCTCATCCATTTGGTGATAGACGCTGAAGTTTGCCTATTCTCCCCAGGAATGGGGTGGATGGAAGCCCTTGCCAGCCTGCCGCAGCTGAGCAGCCTCTCCATCAGCTTGTTTGAAATGACTGATGTTGAGGCGCCTGTGCCAGTCAGCTTTTCAGTCCTGTCCGCACTAACCGGCCTCAGCCTTGCTTACTACCAAGCTACTGGCGGCTACTTGGGAGCAATTCTTGCCAGCAGTCTACCAACATCCCTGAGGTCGCTGCACCTTGACTACGAGGGTGATGAGCATGTGGATGATAGGGCCCCTATGCCTGCCTTCAACCTACTGTATGCAGCGCTGGCGCCCCTCACCCAGCTGACATCCCTCAACTTATGCACGTCTTTGCGGGGGCAGGGCTTGGAGCAGGCATTGGCAGGCATGCAGCAGCTGGAGGAACTGTCCTTGAAAGATAGTAAGTTCTCACCATATGATCATGCGCCCATTGCCATTGTCCTTCCCGTCCTGCCAGCACTTCGCGCGCTGTATGTGCATGTGTATGGTTATTATAAAGATGTTGTGGACGAGGAGGAGACGGTGCGTTTGAACACCGAACCTGTGCAGCTCAACATGCACCTGCCTGCAGATGTTTCTAGGCTGACATGCAGAATCAGCTTGGTGCCACTCGAGTCGAAATATTTTGCGGTGACGTTGATGGGCAAGCATGGCGCGTGGTACAAACTCGAGGTTGCAAGAACAGCAGAAAGGGCGGGTGTGGATTTTAGGAAGTTGATTGTGGGCAATGTCAGGGAGTGGAGTGAGCTTGATGGTAGTCAGGGGGTTGCAGTGGCCAGTGGGGCCTGCATCTCTGTGGAGGGTGTCACCAAGCGCCCTAAGTTAGTGGACAGCGCTTTGCTTGAGGCAGAGAGGCAGGCAGTAGTCACCATGTTTACAGACAATTTCAAGATATAGATTAGCAGTCAGCCTGCTTGGGCAAGTCCATGGTTGTGGAAACGTACCACATATCCGCTATCATAGTTTATTTTAATCAGTTACCGTACAATTCTACCCAGGACTGGGGTCTTGCGCCCCATTCCGCCGCATTTTTACACCAACTCAGTAATGCTATATATTATTAATCGGCGGCGCGCCTAATAAAATACCATTATGCGTTTTCCCTTTCTTTTGCTATAGCTAGCGCTTTAAGGATTTTGAGCTAGGCTGGGCATCTTGGCTTCGTGATGACACTTAGTGCCCTTTGCTGCTTAATTACAATGGGATTTTCAATTTTAAGTAGGTCAGGGGATGATGCATTTGGTTCCAAGGTGTGTTTACCGCAGTTTACAGGGGTCGCCAATGTCATCATGAAGTGGCTATTTAGGATTAGGGTTTGCTATTAGCTTTGTGCTCATGATGACCGGTGTATGCGTGCAACATATTACGCGCCAAAAGCTGTGCAATGTCCCGGATCAGGCACTTTTTGTGGCAACTCAAAACAGTGCCCCACTAGTCCCACGTGTCACCTTGGGGGCACCTCTGGGTTCAGGCACCACTACGTTGGTGGATTGGTACATACCGCTCTTAGCGCTGTAATGACGAATTCAAGTGAACATTGTTGACATCGAGCCACATCACACATCAACGCTGAGTGTACACGTGCACGTGCAAAGCCGGTCACCATTTGGTTGTGCTCCCTTGCCTGTCATCCACATGCATGCATTGTCATCCCTGGGTCCTGTCAGAGGCGGCACGGCGGTGCAGCACCACCTGCAAAAATAAGTATTATGTCGTATTTAATTAAGAAACTGAATGTACTTATACCGTCTGCAAACCATCAAGTCCTAACCTCCCCTATCCGGCCACCCGCCACGCCCGTTCAACTTGACAAGCTGCATCTGCTAAACCTTGGCCCTGATGGCAAGGCCCGGGGGAATTTGATGAAGGAGGGAGCTGGAGTAGGTGGAGCAGGCTTCAGGTACGTTAGGGCCCCTGAAAGGGGCGGTGCAAACAATCATTGTTTGCCAGTGGTATGGGTTTAGGGTTTGGGTTTAGGGTTTTATTACAAATAACTGCCGCCCGGGGCCGACCAGCGCCGACTTGGCCAAGTTCAACTGACCGGTCAAACTCTCAGTTTTTGCCCTAAAACTTAAAAAAAAAGCAAGGAGCACAATACAGACGTTATCTCGCTGCTAGAAGAGACACACACAGAAGTGGGCAGTGGCCGTCCATTGGGAAGCTTACCCGGATATCGGAGCAGAGACAGGTATGCCATATGCATGCATGCATACCGTTGGTCGCCCAGTTACTTGTATATACTACGTTATTGACTAGAAGGTGAAGGTAGAACCCTTGCCTGCATCTTTTCATCCCTTGTTTTCCTAACGGGGGCAACGTGATGGGTCTTTCGCAGTCTTTATCAGGTTAGTCAACGAGTTTTTGTGACCGTGAGTTGCGATGGACCTGCCGTAAAGGGCTGGTTACTGGCTGGGCGTGTAGCTGCTAGTGGACCAGCTAGGCTGTAGTGATTGAATACTGGCCTCTTGTGCGTTGGAATTGACTTTTGAAGCGTTGGGTCACGTACTCCCAGACAACAGGAGTGCGTTAGGTAGGCTTGCCAAGTACCCGCACAATTGTACGGCTTGCTTCCTCTCCCCTGTATCCTCCTCCAGGTTTTTGTAGTCAAGCGGACGCCCAGATGATTATGTGGTAGGGGGATTTGGGTACTTGCGATCGCCCAGATGGTTGTGTGGTGAGGAGCGTTTGGATGCTCCAAACAGTAGCTGTCTAAACACTGAAGGTCAAGTTTTTCTGAGTGGACTTGCAACTCTTGCAGGTTGGCCTCGAGTCGCATCAGCTCACCACTTCTCACTGGGTAGAGCTGCAGCTGGCTTCCAAATGCGTCCACAACGCCCAACCCAGCTCACCATCCACCACCTGCCTGAGGAGGTCCTACAGGCGGTGCTGGGCGGGGTGCCACTTGAAGAAAGGATACGGTCGCAGCTGGTGTGCAAGCGGTGGGGGGCAGCGCTGCAAGGCCCCAGCCAAGCATGGGACGATATCAACTTGTCACTGCTCCCAGCAGCAGCTCCTCAAAGCTTGGTACACTTCTTGTCGTCTGAGACAAGAGGTCAAGTGGGGACTAATCCAGCTATGCAGACAACAGCTGGCTTTCCGCCACGCCTGGCAGCCACAAGCAGCTTGCAACTGAGCTATGGTTCGCAGCCCTTGCTCATGGCAGCCTCGGCAGCTAACTTGCACAGCTTGGCAGGGGTTCATCTGGATGCTTTTGTCAACAGTGAAGACGAAGACCCAGTGTTGGTGGCAGCATACGGGGCATACATCGACCACATGGGGGGCTTCAAGAACCTGCAGCACCTGGAGCTGGACCTGAGCTGCTACAGCGATTCGAGTGAAGGGGAGCAAGAGCATGACGATAGAATGGCCAGCCTGGTGCTCAAAACCTGGCAGGGCATTGGCGCCTTGACCAACCTGCGGGTCTTGGAGCTCGAGTTCTTGTGCAACGAGGAAGAAGCACTGTCCCGGTGTCCACAGGCGTTTCCAGCCTTGGGTAACCTGACTGGCCTGGTGGAGTTGGAGTTGAAGCTCTACGGCAATGGAGTGTTTCAAGGGGCGCTGCAAGGGATCTCCAGCTTGGTCAGCCTGACACAACTCACCTTGAACGAATGCGCCAACGTCAGCGTGTTGGGTAGCCTACCCCCACTGCCCAAGCTCACCAAGGTTGGGATCTGTGCTGATGTGTGTCCAGCCCCGCCAGCAGTGGGGTGGATTGGAGCCCTTGCCAGGCTGCCACAGCTAAGCAGCCTCTCCATCACCTTGTGGGCAATGACTGATGTTGAGGGGCCTGTGCTAGTCAGCTTTTCAGTCCTGACCGCACTGACCAGCCTGAGCATCGACTACACCAATGCCAAAGGCGGCTACTCAGGGGCAATCTCCCCCACCAGCCTACCCACATCCCTGAGGAAGCTACTCCTCGACTACGAGGGTGATGAGCCAGTGGATATTGCCCCAGAGCCTGCAGTCAACCAGCTATATGCAGTGCTGGCGCCCCTCACCCAGCTGACCTCCCTCGACTTGTGCCCATTTTGGCCGGGTGCAGGCTTGGAGCAGGCATTGGCAGGCATGCAGCAGCTCGAGGAATTGACCTTACATGATAGTAAGGTGACCGCATACGATCATGGGCCTCTTGCCATTGGTCTTCCCGTCCTGCCATCTCTCCGCGCCCTGTATGTGCATATGTACACTTTTTATCTAGAAGATATGAACGAGGAGGAGGCGGTGCGTTTGAACATGGAACCCATAGCTATGCAGCTCAACATGCACCTGCCTGCAGATGTTTCTAGGCTGACGTGCACAATCAGCTTGGCTCCAGTAAAGGCTAATTGTGCAGTTACATTGATGGGCGAGCATGGCGCGTGGTACAAACTCGAGGTTGCAAGAACAGCAGAAGAGGCGGACGTGGGTGTTAGGAAGTTGTCTGTGGGCAATGTCATGGAGCACAGCGAGCTTGATGGTGTTCAGGGGGATGCAGTGGCTAGTGGGGCCCGCCTTTTGGTGGACAGCGCTTTGCTGGAGGCAGAGAAGCAGGCAGTAGCCACCATGTTTGCAGACAATTTTAAGATAGACTATTAGTCAACAGGCTTAGTCAAGTTGAGGTCCAGATTTTTGACACTCACACCGACATAAGCTTACATCATTCTCCGGCCCGGGCCATGTCCGGGACTATAATTGAATTGCAGTGTGCCATTTGTGTGGGTGTGTTGAGATTTCCCTACTAGACTCATTTTTTATGTATGTGTTTTTCTACTAGCGTAGGCTCCTTTGATAAACATATTTGCGGCGCTGAGCCTCAGCCTGGCAGTGGTAGACCGTGGAGTCCGCCAGGCCCATGTACTTATCCAGGCAAACGCAATGGTTATAAATAACATACAATTTGGCTGAAAGTGTGCTCTCGTGGATGCAGCAGCTATGCCGCCTTATCTACTACGCCTTTGGTGTTCAAGAAAAGAAAAAAAAGAAAATAGACGCCAAAGGCGTAAGTTAGTGTAGCGAAGTGTAATCAGTGTAAATTGTTTCTGTAACTATATTTTGAACAACCTGACATTGATGTGATCACCACAATGATCCCTTGGCCGCCACCCATATGTATGCCACCCATATGTATCACCACTGTCAACGGCATCGGTCAAGAAGGCTTTATGATGCTGCATAATGTTGGTGCACCTGCCAGTCCGGGCCAGCTACAATAAAATAAATAATAACTGGGATGCATATAATCACCATAAATTAAATACAAAAGCAAAGGGCTTGAAACAACAAGTTTACGTGCTCAACGGCCACGAGTTACTTGAGACATCACACGAATTTGGAGTTGCATTCTCCGCGAGGTTGCTCGGAGGTCGGTGGGCGAACAGAGTCAGGTATTCATATGCATGCATGCATTATTACACCACAGGTGAACTAGGAGGCGACAGTGTAGCATCTGCATGCACGCACACTTCACAAACGTTTGAGTGCGAGTACGTATGGGTAGATACATCAAGCAGTACTCTCCCCGGACGGTATGCCTGCTTTCCTGCATCTCATGCATGATGCATCGTGGCTCCCCAGTGGAATAGCCAAGTGGGCTGCCCACGGGTACAACACTCATGGGAAGAGGACAAGATCTCAGTTGCTTCTAGATCCAAGCCGTGTGAACTGACGGTCGTGTCTCTTCCACGAACGTTGTTGCAAAGCTTGGCACTGAGTGGACTTGCAACCCTCCTGCAGGTGGGCACCAAGCTTTGTCAGCTGACATGGACAAACCACCTGCGATGGGCAGTGCCAGCAGCAGCCAGGCGGCACTCATCGCGCTCCCAGAAAGCCCACCCCAGGTCACCATCCACCACCTGCCTGATGAAGTCATTCAGGCGGTGGTGGGCCAGTTGCCACTTGACCAAAGGATATGTGCGCAGCTGGTTTTGAAGCGTTGGAGGGCAGCATTGCAAGGCCCCAGCCAAGCATGGGACGATGTTGACTTGTCGTCGCTTCCAGCAGCCGCCTCAAAAAGCCTGGTCCGGTTCTTGTCCTTGGGAACAGGGGATGAGGCGGGGACAGATGCAGCTACGCCACCCACAGCCATGCCGCCACGCCTTGCAGCCACCACCAGCCTGCGCCTGGAGCATCACTCGCAACCCTTGCTGGTGGCATCCTCAGCAGCTAGCCTCCGCACCTTGACGGGGGTTCAGCTGCAGGCGTTTGACGACGGTGAAGCTGATGCTTCCAAGGGGGCGGCACTGCTAGCAGCCTATGAGGCAAGCATCAACCACTTGTGTGGCCTGAAGGAGCTGCAGCAGCTGGAGTTGGACTTGTCCTGCTGGAGCAACCGGCAGGTGGCTGCAGGGGAGGGATACGGGGTCGCCAGCCTGGCGGCCAAAGGCTGGCAGTGTGTCGGCGGCCTGACCAGCCTGCGGGCCCTCCGCTTCTCATATGTGTTTGGCCGGGAGGTTCTGTCCAAGTATCCACAAGCACCTTTTGCCCTGGGCAACCTCACTGGCCTGGTGGAGCTGGAGTTGAAGCTCACCGGTGATCGAGCATATCGAGGCACGCTGGGAGGGCTTTCAGGCTTGGTCAGCCTGACGAAGCTGACCATGCGCGGTTGCGACGATGTCAGCATTGTGGGTAGCCTGCCCCCACTGCCCAAGCTGGCCAATGTTGGGATATATGCTGATGTGTGTACACCAGGATTGGGGTGGATGGAGGCCCTAGCCGCGCATCCAGCGCTGCGCAAACTCTCGATCGCCGTGAAGTTCCTGGTGGATTTGGAGAGGCCTGTGCCTGTCAGCTTCTCAGTCCTGTCCGCCCTAACCAGCCTGCGCGTAGACACCACAAGCGTCGATGGCGGCTACTCAGGGGCGATCACAGCAAGCAGCCTACCCACTGCGCTCAAGGAGCTGCACCTTGGGTACTCGGGTCAAGAAGCAAACGATGACCGAATGCATGTGGACCCTGAGCCCGTCTTTGACCAGTTGTATGCAGCAATGGCGCCACTCACTCAGCTGACCTCCCTCCATCTGTGCCCGGTTTTGCCGCGGCCGGGCTTGGAGCAGGCACTGGCAGGCATGCAGCAGCTGGAGGAATTGACCTTGCAAAATAGCATGGCCTCTACGTACGAGTATGTATGCAACCATGGGCCCTTTGCCATCTTCCTTCCCGCCCTGCCAGCCCTCCACACCCTGAATGTCCACGTGCATACTTATTATCTATGTATTGCTGTGCCACCAACGAAGGAGGAGGTGCAGCTCAACATGCACCTGCCTGCAGATGTTTCTAGGCTGTCATGCACTGTAAGCTTGGCTCCAGACAAGGCGAGTCTTGCAGTGACGATGGCGGGCAAGCATGGCAAGTGGTACAAACTCAAGGTTGCAAAAACAGAAGAATACGCGGATGTGGGTCTTAAGAAACTGCTTGTGGGAAATGTCTGGGAGCGCAGTGAGCGTGCTGGTGGTCAGGGAGTTTCAGTGGCCAGTAGGGCCTGCATGGCCGTGGAGGGGGGGCGCCCTTTGGTGGACAGCGCTTTGCTGGAGGCAGAGAAGCTGGCAGTTACCAAGATGTTTGCAGACAATTTCAAGATAGATTTAACCACTGATTGAATTAAGTTGATTGTCAGCATGCTTGGCAAGTGTAGATTGTTGACACTCAATTTGAAAGTCACTGTGACATACGTTTAGGATGTTTTCCGGCCATGTCCGGGACACTGGTTGAATCACCGTGTGTATGCCCCATCCCCGCGGGGTGTCGAGGTTTTACCTACTAGGCTCATAAATATTTGTTACATATCTTCCTCCCTACTGTTTCTTTGAAAAACCACAACTGCGGCGCTCAGCCTGGCAATGAGAGAACCTGAAATCGGCCGTTACATATCCAGTTGGCAAATGCAAATGGTTGTAAATGACTTAATGCTACAGCTGCAGTATTAGTCACCCGCTCCATGGCTACCGCACATACTAGCTATCAAGACGAATATTGCATATGTTCATAGTGACCAAAGAAAAACGATAGTTATATACAAAATATAATCCCCCTCACAAGTCCAGATGGCATTGATTGATGCAATGCCGCCTTTGCCGTTACTATGCGACGTCCAACAAAGGAATTCCTACACCTCAGCATTATACCTCAGAAGAGTACCGCCTGTACTTTTATAATATCATACAAATAGCAAAACGCACACACCTGGCAAGTGGCGTACACGCCCTGTCCAACCCTAAAGTATAATCCCCTAAACCCTAAAACCCCCTAAACCCAATCCATCACATATTACTGGCGACGGACGGCACGCGGGCAGCAATGCTAAGCTATCCCTGACTACCAGGCCCATGATCCTGGGATCCAGCGGACCATGTTTCGGCAGAGATTCACTCCAGTGGGGCTCCCGCGCTGCCATCCCTCAGGGGCTACCCAGCCCCTCACAGCCACGCGGCCCAGCCCACATACGTTCTGCCCAGCTTCTCAGTGTCCTGTGCCTCCTGGAGCACCTGCACCACCTGACGCTACCCGCAGTGGGAGGCTGCGCACCAGTGGGCCATATATGAGCAGCATCCACTGAGGGCTCCTGCGCTGCCATCCTTCAGGGCACAACCCTGCACCCCCAGGTCACAGCCACGCGGCCCATCCCACATACATTCTGCACAGCTTCTCTGTGTCCTGTGCCTCCTGCAGCACCTGCGCCACCTGCCCCTCCACACCAAGCGCCTCGCCCTGGCCTGGAACAAAGGGGGGAAGGGGGGTCAGGAGACACTAGCTTATATTGAACACAGGTGTGCACAGCGCACCAGCATTCACTGCAGGGTCTTTGTTAGGTTTTGGAGTTTATGAATATTTCAAGTAGTTACAGTCATGCATAGCGTATCTGCGTTGATTGCAGGGTGTAGGGACTAGAGGTTTGGTCCACGCGGCACAGCTTTCACTGTGACCTGTGCCTCCTGCAGCACCTGCCCCTCAATGCCAAGCGCCTCGCCCTGGCCTATTGAGGGTTTCATGTAGGGAAGATGAATAGGGACCTCTCCTTGAGCGGGCACGCTAGTCTGCTGTTGGGAATCATCGGTATTTAGGGTTTAGGGTTTTAGCCTGTCCCAGGTGACATTGTAGTGCACCAGCAATTTTGTTGTAGGGCTCAAGGTCTAGGGTTTTTGTCTCCTTGGCCGCCCCCTCCACCTTGTGTTTAGGGTTTAGGGTATAATTCCAGGAGTTCTGGTCTGCATTTTTTGGGTTTAAGATTTTCATACGCTTACCTCCTTCCAGCCCCTCCATCTTCTGCTTGATGCGCAGCAGTGTGCGCTCCGCATCTGCGTTGACGATGCTCTTGCCACCCTCAGCACCCTCGCCCGGTGCTGTTACCTGGGAAAGCATGTTCTGATACGCGTCAATGTTGTGCGCGCATGGAGAACAAATGTGCCATGTGCGCATTACTGCAATGCAACGATACCCACCCACTTGTGCACAAAAATATACCACCACCACCCATAGCGACCACATCCACATCCACCACCATCCCCACCACCACGCACCTCCCCCCCCCTTCATCCTCCTCCGCCTGCAACTGCTGTGCCTTGGCAGGGGTGAGCGCCCATCGATACAGCGGGTCGTGAATAAACACCTCCACCACTGTCAGCAGGATGGATCGAGCTGATCGCAGCACCCGCAGCACGTCGCAGCAGCACCGCCGCATCACGCCCTCGACGCCTGCATGTGGAGTGTGATGTCAGAGGGTTTTGGTCCAGGGTCTAGGTGTGGGGCAAAGAGCGCTTGTCACCCTCAGCACTGCGGTAGTTTAGGGGTTCGGGACGGGGTTTATGGGCGTGAATAAACTCTTCGACCACATGCAGTAAGGTGGACCGAGCGGAACGCAGCAGGTCGCAGCAGCACCGCCGCATCACGCCCACCACGCCTGCGGGATGGTCAGGACGGTTGAGCACCTTGGATTAGGGTACGATGCACATCACAGAAACGTGCAGGGGTTTAGCTTTTAGGGCTCGGGGTTTCATGATTGTGCATGCTACACTACCACCACAGTCAGCACCAACGCTGCCAAAATCGCGCCTTTACGCATGTGCGGGCAATTAGTTGAGAATGCCGGGTTTTTGTGTTTTTATGTCAGGTCGATGCGCACCACAACGGCCACCAAATCCTCACCTACCCAAACCCTGCACAAACCCTCCCAAAACCCTTACCAGTGATGCCCATGCCGTCCACGATGTCCCTGGTCAGCCTGAAAGGCACCAGCTCGGGGGTGTTGAGGAACTTGCCCTGCTCAAACGCAACCCCCAGGTCGATGTGCACCACCTCCGCGGTGGTTCGGTTGATGAGGATGTTGTGCGAGTGGCGGTCACCCAGGCCAATGAGGTAGCCTGTAAAAAGAGGATCGTGAGGTTACGATTTGTAGGGTAATGGGTGTTTAGAGTTTGGGGTCACAGTGCTTAGGGTTTGGAGAGTGGAGTTTTGCTGCCCCCAGGTCTATGTGCACCCCCTCTGCAGTGGTTCGGTTGATGAGGATGTTGTGCGAGTGGCGGTCACCCAGGCCAATATTGAGGTAGCCTGTGGGAAGGGTTTAGGAAGGTTTGGGTCTTGGTGTGTAGGGTCTGGGTGTAGGGTTTGGTGGTGTAGGTTCCAGAGGCGCAGGCTTTGTTAGTATGGAGGGTTCAGGTTTGTGTTTCCCCTGTGGGTTTGGGTCTAGGGCTACCAGGCCAATGTCTAGGGTTTGGGTATAGCGTTTACAATGGTAATGACATGGCCTGCAGGTTGTGATTGACAGTGAGGGAAGCTGAGGTTTAGGGTTTACAGGGTACAAGGTGCGGAAGCACAACCTCCAAACCCTAGATCAAACGCCTGTACACCCCACAGGACCGCGTGCAAATCAGCCGCATAGGAATCAAGGATGTACAATCCGGTGTAAATATCCCAAATCCTAGCCCAAAATCCTACCTGCCATCGACGCCACGGCAGTTGAGCGTGTGTACGCCAGTCTGCGCTCAAACCATGTGGCGGGGGAGCGGAACGTCTCCAGGAAAAAGTGGTGCAGCGCGGGTGTGAACCCTGCACACACCTCCAGGAACCTGCGCAAGGGTTTTGGGCTAGATCAGGGTTTTGGTAGGGATTTGGGCTGGGTCAGGGCTGCTGTGCTGGGGATGCTGTGCAGTGAGGGCAACAAGCTTGCAAACATCTCAAGCACCTGCCTAGGCATGTCATTGACAATACCACAACAAGCCAATCCAATACGTAATGCACACCACCCATCACCGCACATGCACACCCTTCGCCCCCTGACCCACAAACTACCATCCAACCTCCCTCTTTGGTCCCTCCCCTACTCACTTTTCATGCAGCTCCCCCGGGGCCGCCTTGTGCATGATGTGGTATGCTGGAACGAATCCAAGACCCCCGGGGTGGTACCGTGCATGCGCCCCCGTACTCCTATCCTTGCCCGTAAGATACTCTGACAGGGGTATGGTGTCCTCCACCCATTCCAAGAGGCCAGCGGCGGGTGAGAAAGGGACCACCTGGGGTACAGAGGTCCAATCGAAATGTTAATAGTAATTTCCATCTAAATTGCATTTCTTGGGTGTATATTTGGGCCCACTTTGGTTACATGTCTTTGCCGGTGAAGTATACTGACAGTAATGTATATATATATCACTGTCAGATATGTAACGTGTCCTCACCCAATCCAACAGGCCAGTGGCAGAGGGAGGGCTTCTGTCACATGTACTGAAAATTTACATCAAGAGCTTTTCTATCTCGCACCCACCTTGTAGGTGACTATCCTCAGCCCCTTGCGCGCGGTCTCCCTCTGTGCCCCCAGTAGGGCATTCACCAGTCCAAAAAACTGCATCATAACCGCGTCTTGGCGCAGGTCATCATTCCCGCTCTTGACCAGCTGCTGGCGCTTCACACCCAGGGAGTCGGTGCAGGTGATGAGCTTGGGCTTGTTGATGCCGCCTGGAATGGGCGAAGAATGGGAATTTGGTGTGCAAGGGAGGTCCCTCAGAAGGAGGGCCCGGGTTCAATCCTGCCAGTCTCAGGACAAACGGAGCCCACTGTGCCACCGTGGCTTCCTTCCCCTTCATGCCAGCTTTGAAGCATGTTGCGCAAGGCATGCATGCAACCACCAGCACCGCCGCCACAGCAGCAGCAGCAGCACCACCCCGCCACCACCCCGCCACCACACCCACCCACCACCCTCCCTCCCTCCCCTTACCTACAAACGATATCGTGTCCCCAAACGTCACAAAGTGTGGCAGGCCTTTGTACTCCCCAGATGGATCCACCGGCACAGATACGCTGGTCACTGGAAGGGACTCATACCGAGCCACCTGCGACAAGTACTCAGCTCACTACTAATTGGTTTCCCCCGATGGATCCACTCATAGCGGGCCACCTGCGACATGTACTCACCTCATTGATAATAGTAATTTTTTTATGTATTGTACTCCCCTGGTCCCCACGGGGACCGACAACTGTAAAATTGGCTTCCATTCACGCGTCCTAAATGCCCCTCCAAACTTGCAGGCCGGTCAGTTATTTACACGCGAGCCCAGCACAGAGCAACAACAGCAGTCAGCATTTGCAAGCACTGCCCTAGGCACATCTGAATGTCACCTCCGTAGTAGATACCCTATACTGCAAGTGCAGGCTGCGTTTACAGTTTGCAAACCCACCTTGCGGCGCAGTGCGGCCAGAAAGGTTTAGGGCTTAGGGTTTGCACTCAACTTGCGGCGCACTGCGGCGGTGAAAGGTCTAGGGTTTAGGGTTGGGGTTTGCAAGCTCACCTTGCGGCGTATAGCGGCTGGGAAGGGCATGCTCTGCGCGTCTGCGGGTGCGGGCAGTGCAGCCAGGTCGATGTACGCATTGGTCACCAGGATATACTGCTCCACGGTCTGGAAAGGGGTAGGGTATTGTCAGGTCCTTGTCAGGGTTTGATTAGAGTTTTGTTGATAAATTTCCTGGATTTATTGTCTGCGGGTGCGGGCAGTGCAGCCAGGTCGATGTACGCGTTAATCACCAGAATGTACTGCTCCACAGTCTGCAAGAGGAGTGGGTAAACGTTAGGTTTTCCAGGGTTTGGTTAGGGTTAAAGCCAAAAACTGCAAGATCATCACGTTGTAAAAACTTTCATCTTTTACATCGATGAAAACTTTTATCGATAAAATGTTGGACTCGCATGAAACACCCCCCCCCCACCCCACCACCTATGCATTACCCACTTCCCACCCCACCTGCTTGGTCTCGGCCGAGTGTTTCCGCGCCTTGTCCAGCAAACTATGCGCAGCGATGACCTTATCTTGATCCACGGTGTGCAGCATGGCGCCACCCCCACCCCCACCCCCACCCCCACCCCCACCGACAGCACCACCACCGCCGCCATCTCCACCACCACCACCACCACCACCACACCGCCCCACCACTCACCTGCTTGGTCTTGGCCGAGTATTTCCTTGCTTTGTCAAGCAGGCTGCGTGCAGCCTTGACCTTATCTTGATCCACGGTGTGCAGCATGGCGCCACCTCCACCCCCACCCCCACCCCCACCCCCACCGACAGCACCACCACCGCCGCCACCACCACCACCACCACCACCTCCCGCCACCTACTTGCCCCACAACCCCACCTGCTTGGTCTCGGTCGAGTACTTCCGCGCCTTATCCAGCAAGTTGTGCGCAGCCTTGACCTTATCCTGGTCCACGGTGTGCAGCATGGCGCCTCCAAGCACGGTACCCCCCTCGCTGCGCTTGCCGTCGCGCCCCCGCCCCCCGTTGCGCAGCGCCAGCAGTTGGTACAGGGTGTGGTGCGGGTGGTGGATGGTCATGTTGAATAGCTGGTCCTGCAGCACCTCCTGCGGGGGTGGAGGGGGTGGAGGGGGTGGAGGGTGTCTTGGTGAGTTCGGTTTTCCTAGCTTTTCCTGGGTTTTACAAGGCCATTTTCAGGGTTTTTAGTGCGAGGCCGGCAGGTGATCACAGTGTGCAGTGGGATTAGTGGATTGTCATGTTGAACAGCTGATGCTGCAGCACCTCCTGCAGGGGTGGGGAGTGGAGGTCGTCTGGGCGATTGTTGCTTCTTTTCCAGGGTTTATATCGGGTTAACGGGAGGTTTTAGGATTGTTTTGAGGCGTTTTGGTGCAGTGCCAGCAGGTGACACAGTGTCTGGTGCGGGTAGGGTAAAATTGAATCATGGGAGGAATCAGGGTGGGAATAGGAGAAATCGTGGCAAAGCCAGGGTGGTTTCTTGTAGGTGAGAACCATCCTTTGTATTTCGATACTAACCCATTGCCCCAACCCCCCCTCTCCCTCCCCATTCACCTGAAACCTGGCCTCCTCCCCCCCCGCCCCCCTGATCCTGGAAGCCATCTGGTACACCAGGGGGAGGAACTTGTAGGAGGGGACGGTCTCGAACGTCTCCTGGATTTCTTGGTTCCCGCCCTCATCCCCCTTGAGGTTGAACCACAGCTGAATGAGGCGGAACACAATTTGCAGGTCATGCTTGGTGCTGCTCTGGAGGCACCTGCACGTTGAGTAGGGTTTGATGCGGTTTTTGCTAGGGTTTTCAAGGGTTTGGTAGGGTTTTGCGGTTGAGTGGCAGTTTTCTGGTTTTTTCAGGCGCAGGTCTCAGGGTTTTGCACCGGGTTGGACCACAGCTGAATCAGGTGGAACACAAATAGCAGGGTTCTCAGTTCTCACATGCAGGGTCCCTTGAACAGGGTTTTCCTCCCCACCTCGTGTAGTTAGTTATTGCCACCCCCAGGTACTGCGGTTCAGCCAACTCCAGTGCCTGGCGCTCCGCCTCGTCCGCTGCGATTGGCCGCTGGAGCTGATTCACGTAGCCCTGCAATGTGGGGCAGGGTTTAGGGTTTTGAGCAGGGTTTTGAGTAGGGTCTCGATCATCCATGATTGGCCGCTGGAGCTGATTCACATAGCCCTGCAAGGGGGAGTAAGGGTAGGGTATTGAAAAAAATAGGGGCATTAAAATTGGGTTTGTGTGTGGTTTTGGTGCATGCGATTGATTGCAGAGCGGATTGGAGTTGGGGTGGGTAATGGTAGGGTATTGAGCAGGGGTTGAAAATGATTTTGAGCAGGATTTTCCGACATTGTTGCGTGCCTCAAACACCCCCCATTCCCACTCACCCACAGCGCCCTGTTCCGCCTCTCCACCACACCTTCCACCTTCTAGACCGCCTCCCCACAACAACCTATCCATATCCTAACCCTTCCACTCACCCACAGCGCCCTGCTCTGCCTGTCCACTATGTTCCCATCCCCGTCTCTCTTGACCATGCCCTTCTCCTCTCGGTCCCTCAGCTGGGCCTTGAGCTCGCGGCACTGCTGGCGCTTCTGGTCAAGGACCTGCACAAAGTTCAGGGTTTAGGTTTGGGAGCTTGCTGCAATCCTCTGCGTGCGCACCCCATGAATTGCTGGTAAAAGGCCCTCTTAAACCCTCACAGTCCCATCACCCCAACTCACCCAAAACCCCAACAAGCCACAGCCCTCACCTGCCGCTGCACCCGCCATTCTTCCGAGTTCCTCTGCGTGCGCACCCCTTCATACAGCTGGTCAACCTCAAGTAATGGAACCCTCGCAAACCCTTGCAAGATCCATGCAATGCGAAGCCCCACTGACAACTGCAGTCCAATAGGCCCCCTTCCCAAAGGCCCGAGGGCCAAAAGAAAGGATACGAGGCTCACCTCCAAGGAAGCAATTTACAGCCCTCACCTGCCGCTGCACCCTCCATTCCTCCGAGTTCCTCTGCGCCCGCACCCCCTCGTACAGCTGGTCAGCGTAGCACGCCAGGCGGTAGGCCAACCTCCCCTTAACCTTCGCAGAGTACCCCTCTCCCCCCTTACACATCTCTAGTGCCTGCTCCATATGCGCCAGGATGCGTGAGGGGGACTCTAAGCGGGAGGAAGCCAGCCATTTGGCTGCAGAACACAGAATTTGGGTTAGGATTGTGGCAGGGTATTGGGTAGGGGTCCAGTCAAAGTGTGTTTGCATGGCAGGCAGTGTAGGGTCTTGAACTTGGCGGTTAAACCCTGCCGTCCGGTTTAGAGCTGATTCCAATATCACACAAAAAAAGTACCGAAGTACACGCACCTGCCAATCCCTGCACCAGCGCCCTCTCATCCCCAGCTTCGTCCCCCTCCATGGCCGCCAGCAGCGCCCTCCCCAGCCTAATGGCCTTATCCCCCTGGCCCCCACACCACAGCAGCTTGGCTTGCTCCACGCGCCAGCTGGCGCTAGGCGAAACCAGCTGCGCCGCAAGGGCCCGGGACCCTGCGTAAGTTTTTTTGGGTGAGAACCACATATTTTTCAGGTCTAAGGGCCAGTGCTAAGGACCCTTCGCAAGGGTTTCTGGGTCAGTATCGATAGCCTATGCAAGGGATTACGTTGTCCTGCGATCCACAGCAGCTCGGCCTGCTCAACACACCTAGCTGGCGCTGGCGAATCCAGCTGCGCGGCAGAGCTCAAGACCCTGCGCAAGGGTTTTTGGGGTCAACATCACTGGTTTTATGGTTCAAGAGTCGGTGCTAGAGACCCATGAAAAGGTTTGTGCCGTCCTCGCGTCATACTTGGATTGGCCTGCCTCACGCGCCCACTGGTTTAACCACCTTGAGATAGACCGTCCCCATCCACAAAATCCCTCCACTCACCCTCTGTCCCTTCCTCAGCCAAGCGCTCCCCCAGCTGCTGCATCTGGTTGAGAGCAACCAGCGCCGCACCCAGCCTGCCTGCCCTTCGAGCCGCCCCTGCATGTGCTGCCAGCTGTTGGGCCATGTGGTCTGGCCGCCCCAGGAGGCGTAATAGCTGGGCGGAGAGGGACAGGAGGGGCTCGGCCAGGGGGTACCTGAGGAGATAAGGGGTTGAATTTGGCTATCAGCATCAGCCAGCCTGCCTAGGGTATTAGGGTTTCTCACCTGCCCCCCGCCGCCGCCTGCTCCTGCCTGTGTTGCCACGTGCGCAGCACCGGCTCCAGCTCAGCATCCCCCGGCACCACCGCGCTGATGTCAGCAGGCAGGGTGGTGGTGGTGGAGGGGGAGAAGGAGGGGAGAGGGGTGGGGCTGGGGGAGGAGGAGTGGGGGCCAGCCACCTGCGGGGGGGATGGGGACGGGGATGTTGGGGATCGGAAAAAGAGTAAGTTTCTATTATTTGCTGGGACTGACTCTGCAGCAGATGAGCAACATTGCACATTGCAAGCAGAGCTTCCAAATAACGGAACCCCTGTAGATGCGACAGGATTCACTATTACCACCCACCCATACATACAATGACTCACAACCTGCACCACCACCACTGCCACCACCCCACCCACCTGTAGCGCCGGCCACCGCAACCCCCACGCCTCCACCACCCCCGCCACCATCTGCAGCTTTACAAGCGCAGCGTTCACCTCCCCAGCGCTTTCGCTACTCACACCCACCAGACCCCCCACCAGCCCCTGCCTTAGGGCGGCGGTGGCTAGGCCAAACCTTTCCCCCTCCCCTGCCACAAGGGAGGTAAGGCAGGAGTAGAGGGAGCGGTGGAAGGTGGTGGTGGTGGCGGTGGCGGCGGTGGTGGTGGTGGGGAGGGGGATGTCCCACTGGCCCAGGCGCCACGCGGCCTCGTAGCGGTGTTCCTGTGGTGGGTGGTGGGTGGTGGGTGGGCGGATGAGGTAAGACGTCATGTGCATGAACCATATGCATATATGCATGCAAACCCCATCGCATGAATGCGGCACTAACAATTCACACACATATACACACACAAATGCGTATACAAGTTCATGAAAATATACGCACATATGAACATGGGACACATTAATTCCCGTGCAATGCAAGTAACCCACCATCACATTCCATGACATGCACAAGGACCACCCTCATCCCCCCACCCCTCACCTGCAGCTCGCCCTCCCCTCCCACGCCCCTCACAAACTCCCCCCTCAGGTACTCACACCCCATCCCCTGAAGCACACCGCTCAGCCCCGCCTGACTCCCCACCAGACCACCCCATGCCCCACCACCACCGCCATCGCCACCGCCACCACCCGCAGCGTTGCGCGCCATTATGTCATTCACCACCAGCGCATCCCTCCACCTCCCCTCGTGGGTGTGGAGGGCCAGTTGGGCGGACAGGTGGTGGGTGCGGGCCACTGCGTAGAGTGAGTCTGGCTCCTGTATGGCTTGGTAGATGGAGAGCAGGAGGGCATCCGGGTAGGGCAGCGCGTCCTGTGGGGTTTTGCGGAGTCTGATTAGGATGTTTGAGAGGGGCAGACAACTTGGGTGGTGAGCCGGACGAGTGGGCAGATGAAGTGGAGGAGGGAGGAGCAGACAAGAGCGGGAATCACAAACCATATATAGCCCTCCATGCACACACATTCCACTTGCTCACAGCTAACAGCATTTTGTTATTCTCCCTTCCCCACCCCCATAGGGTTCCCCATCCAAACCATTCTGCCCACCTGCGTTGCCATGCTCTCCTCCCCCATGCCTAGCCCCCCTTGTGTGTCCTCGCAGTGATACTCCATCAGCAGAGCAGCGGTGAAGCACGCCTGGCAACGCATGGCGGCTGCTGCAACCTGGAATAACCGGGGGAGGGGGGTATGTAGGCCAGCCATATGGCATACTCAGGGGTGGAAAGGGCACAGATGGCGGAGTCAGTGGCGGGCGGCATGGGGACATGAGGTAACGGGCAGTGATGCTGGGTTGCCTATGCCCTTCACGGGGTGCGGCAAGCTTTTCGTCATCATTGTTATTCCGTTGCTTTTTATGCTGTCATGGCTGGGTAAACACCATGCACACAGTCTTGGGGAGCCCTTTAAATAATGTAAAATCAAAGCTTTACCAGTACGGCATTTATTCCAAAAATAAAAGGAGTTACTATGCATAAAAGCAGGTGCCATTTAGGGTACCGGCACCCACCTGAATGTAGGGCACCCCCACCCAGTACACCTTCTTTCCCCCTTGGCCCAGCAGCCAAATTTCCCTGTGGCAGCTGCCCGGCTGCATCCCCGCCTCCCTGGGATGCGCCTTCCCGGGATTGTTGACGGCGTCGATGTAGAAATTCCGGATCTGGTTGAGGCAACCCAACAGGAGGTTTATGGCGCGCACATCGGTGCACTTGTCGGAAAACACCCCCTGGGAAAGGCCCTTGGTGACTGCGTCGAATGCCAGCGCGTTTTGGGGGTCCTGGATGGTAGAAAATTCGTGGTGAGTTGGTTGGTTAGCAATGCATTCCAGGGAATCTTCACGGCATTTATGGAAAAATTTTGGATCTGGTTTAGGCACCCCAGGAGGAGGTCTATGGCGCGCACATCGGTGCAATTTCCAGAAAACACCCCCTGTGAGAGGCCCTTGGTAATGGCGCTGAATGCCAGCGCATGTCCTGGGTCCTGTAGGCGCACACAAAGTTACATGCCATCCAGCCACACTGTCAATTTGGCATCCAGTCTTGCCCTTATGGGTACAAGCATCTTGATCGAAGCACTGTTTATATCACTTGTTGTGTTGCTTCATCTAACGCAAAATTATGAAATAAATGACTCTGCAGCGTATCCTTCAACAAGCACTGCTTCAGCAAAAGGAGTCAGTGTGAAGAAGGGTACGGCGGAACCATGCTGCCATATATACCCCCTACCTGGGAGGCGATGTCGACAAAAATGTAGGGGAGGAGAAGCTCCGCCAGCGCTGGTTTTCGTAACACCACCACCTTGCACGCCACAAGGGCACCATCCGTTGCATGCCCCAGCAGCCCAAATGCCAGATTGCACACCCACTCGTCATAGGATTTGGACCCCTTTGGGTCCCATAGGGTGGGGTTTTCCAGGGAGAAGGGGGCGGTGGGGTTCCAGGTATCGTGGGGGAGGGTGGTGTTGGTGGTGGAGGGGGTGGTGGGTGTGTCTAATGGGGGGCGCACGTAGATCTGGAGCAGAGCTTGGGTGGGGGGGTCGAGGGCCTGCGGGTGGGTGGGGTGGGTGGTTTGAAGTAGAGAAATTAAGCAACTTGACATCTGTGTGGATGAAATATCAGGGCTATCCATGCTGCGCTGCAGCGGCTGATGGCAATGCAGGTGGGGGGGGGATGTACACCCAGAAATGTCATCCACTTGGTTTATTTCTTTATTTGTTATCATGTGTTTGTTTCTATCTGTGTTTATTCATTTTATTTATTTATTGAGTTTTATTTGTTTGGTTTATTTATTTACATTAACTACAAATTATGTAGTCAAATCCTCAACTGCATCGCCAGCTGCGCCGCAGGCAGTGCCGTCAACCGCTGCAGCGCCGCCTGGGTAGCCCTAATCACCCCCACGCTGTCATCCACCATATAATCCGCCAGCTGCCTCAATACAGGCACCAAACACTTCTATCATGCAACACTACTTTATGTATACTCTGATTCTGCCAATTGCACCGCCTCACCTGCATGGCCAGCTGCGCCGCAGGCAGCGCCATCAACCGCTGCAGCGCCGCCTGGGTAGCCCTAATCACCCCCACGCTGTCATCCACCATGTAATCCGCCAGCTGCCTCAACACAGGCACAAGATACTCAGCCACAGCCACCGCCCCCCCCCTCCCCTTCCCTTTGGCCACCGGAGGGGGTTTGGCCCCCCCGGAAGAGGTGGGAAGCGGGGTTGGGGCCCGGGTGAAGGCCATTTTCGAGGGGTCCAGGGGGCCCACAAACCCTAGCAGCTCTCCCGCAAACCCTTGCATGGGGTGGTCGTCGAGCTCTGCTGACAGCCACACCATGCGCCAGGTGGCGGCCTCTGCTTCAGGCAACACCCGGGGGCCTGTGTGTTGGGGCGGAAAGTTGATTGATCACTACGTAGATGAATGACCAGATATAGAGAGAAGGATTTTAGTTCTAGATTAGTTGCTTGCAAACCCTTGCATAGGGTTGTCCAGCTAAAGATCTTCTGAGAGCCACACCATGCGCCAGGTGGCGGCCTCTGCTTCTGGCAACACCCGGGGGCCTGGAGAGGGCGGGAAATTACATGGAATGGAGAAAATTGGGAATCTGAACTGCAAAAAATACAAGCAGGCAAGTGGTATAGCATTTGGATTCGCTCGCAACACTCTGGCATAGGGTGGTTGTCAAACATCTCGATGCGCTTGAAACCATGCCCCCAAAACCTGATAGCCGGACCATTTAGTTACACCATTGGTAGCGGATCCACCACCCACCTTGCCCCTCTCCCCCCTCCTCGAATAGCTCTCCCCCCCTGGTGCGCAGCGCCGACCGCAGGCGGTGGAGTGACCGTGCGCGCAGGGAGGGCAGCATGGCTGCTGCACGGGAAGAAAATAGCGCCAGCTCGCGAGGGAGGGGCAGGGGGGTGCGCAGGGAGTCGTGGAAGGCCTTGGCAGCCTGTGGGGGGGTGGGGTTTAGGGTTAAGGGTTTGTATGAGCTGGGTATCCCCCCTTGCCAGGCATCTGTTCCTAATGTTCAGGGGTTTTGCGAGGGTTGGAGAAGGGTTTGCTTAGGGTCAGCGGCATAGCTGCATCACGGGAGGAGCATAGCACCAAATATCGTGGGAGGGGAGTGGGGTGCGCAGGGAGTCATGGAAGGTTTTGGCAGCCTGCGCGTGGTGGTTAGTGGTAGTGGTGGTGGTGGGGTGGGGGGGAAGAAGGCCTGTGCTGTGTTGGTGTGTGTAGTGGTATGGCTTGCTCGGGGAGCTTTTGTCTTACTTTAGGATGCTTTTAGGGATTATTAGGATCTATATAAGTAGTATTTGGGCCTTTGGAGACTCTAATGAGATTCGTCTCCACACAATACTTCAAGAAGCCTCCTGTTCAGTACTTTTTAGGGACAACTACTGTCCCATCCCCAACACCACACCCACACCCACCACCCACCTGCAGCTCCACCAGTGGGGGCAGCGGATCCACATCCCTCAACCACTCATGCATCTCGGGAGGGGCCTTCACAGTCAGCCGCATCACCACACCCACCACCGCATCGAAACCCTTCCTTAGAGTCTCGCCGCCCGCGGAAACCTCGTCGAGGGTCTCCAGCCGCCGCTGCATCGCGTGCGCGGTCAGGGTCTCTAGGGTTTGCACGAGCCCCGAGAGCAAGGGGTGGAGGAGGGGGGCGAGGGCGGGGCGGCGGGGGGGCGGGAGGGTGGAGAGGAGGGTGCTGAGGAGGGTGCAGCATGGCTCTTGCATGCCGCTGCGGTGGGGGGTGGGGGGGTGTCGGTTAAGGTGGGAGTTAAGGGCTGACACTAGGGTGGGGTGTGTCGTACAAAAATGTTGCAACCCCAGAGAGGTTTGATGCGACAACCCTAGGAGGGGGTGCGGTGGTTTGTGCAGGGTTAGGGTTTGTTGCGGGTTAGGGTTCAGTAACGGTGTGACAGCAGCATGTGCAGCGCACAGCGTAGGGTGGGCGTATTTAGGATTTGGCTAGGGGTTTGCTGACAAGGTATGCTAGGGTTTCGTTTAGGATTTCACGTACGGCGTGGGCAGCTGCTGCAGCAGTATGTGCAGCGCATATCGCAGGGTGGGTGCCACAAACATTTCCTCCCCAGCAGCCTCCACCAGCACGCGCAGGGGGGCGAGGGCTGCCAGTCGGTGGCGCGGGTGGCGGCACGCACTCAGCCCCGCATGCACCACCAGCAGCAGGCGACACATGGCGGCGCCAGTCAACACCTGCGCAAGAAGAAACCCTTTATTCATAATCCGCAACGTGGAAAGAGGATACAGAAAATTGGCGGGGGGGGAAATTGCCTTTTTTTCCACCTATGTAGCAGAATTGCATCTGTGGTAACTTGTAGACATGATCATTTTGGCATTCTTTTCCTTCCCTAAATCCTTATGTCAAGGAAGAAACGAGCACAGTTCCTTGGTACGGGGCAGGCAGTGGCACTTATGTCTGCATGGCCAAGGCCCACATGGACCAACCCACCACCACCACCACCACCACCCCACCCACCTCCTTCAGAGCCCTGGCCTCCTCCTCCACCCCCTCCTGCGGACCAGCCACCTTGCGAATGGTGGTGACCAGGGTGGCGGTGCCAAACAGGGGGCGGGCATCGGCGCCGGTGGGTGATGCCAGCTGTAGCATGCGGCCTATGGCCTCGGTGACACAGTGCTCAAACAGCTTCATCTGCTCCTCATCTGCAGAGTAGGGGGGTAAATATGTATGGATATACATGTTGACGGGCGTTATCAGGGTGGTTTTTGGGGTGCATTTGTGGTATGTAGCATTTTGTGTGGGTGATGCAAGCTGCAGCATGCGGCCTAGTGCCTCGGTCACACAGTGCTCAAACAGCTTCATCTGCTCCTCATCTGCGGGTGAGAGGGTGTGTGGGTGGGTGTGGGTGTGGGTGTACAATGACAGGCGTTTTATGGTTTTTTTTCCGTTGATTTTTGAGGTGCTGGGGTGGGGTTTTCAGGCGTTTAATTGGGGTGCAAGCTGCAGCATGCGGCCTATAATCTTGGTAACACAGTGCTCACACAGCTTCATCTGCTCCTCATCTGCGAGTGAGAGGGTGTGTGTGTGTGGGGGTGGGTGGGTGTACAATGACAGGCGTTTTATGGGTTTTTTTGCGTTGATTTTTGAGGTGCTGGGGTGTGTTTTTCAGGCGTTTCATTGGGGTGCAAGCTGGGCATGCGGCCTATTGCCTCGGTTACACAGAGCTCAAACAGCTTCATTTGCTTCTCATCTGCAGGCGAGGGTGTGTAAGTTTGTGAGGCAGACACTCACAAACTGGTGGCTTTTTAGGATACCTTTTTTGCGTGTGTTTTTAGGGACTGCGGAGGGCTTTCAGGGATTTAATCTAATTGGGGTCCCAGTTGCAGCATGCGGCCTATGGCCTTGATCACGCAGTGGTCAAACAGCTTCAATTGCTCCTCGTCTGCAGGTGAGGGGGTGTGCGGGTTGGCAATTTGTATGAGATGCTTTACCGCGTGTAGTATTGAGCAGTGTGGTGGTTTGGAGATTTTTGTGTGGCAAGCGTCCTATGGCCTCGGTAAAGAGGTGGAGTACCATACACACCACGCCCACCATCACCACCACCACCGCCACTCACGTTTGAAGTACTTTGCTATTATCCCCCCCTTGAGCACCCCCCTGGCCACCTCCCTATCCTCCGCCTCCCCGGTGGCGAGGTAGGGGTAGACAGCGCCAAACACTGCATCCATGCACCCCGCCAGCAGCTCTTTCACCCCCTTGCCTGCAAACAGGGGAGGAGATAATGAAAGGCAATTCATATTGCAGAAAAGAGTACCGCCCCTGCAACAGGCCTCCTGAAAAACACGCAAACCCAAAAGCCCAAAGCTCAAGGCAATCATGAACATCAACCCTCTAGGGCATAGAGCATTTATGAACATTGTGCACACGACACCACCCCCCGCCCCCCCCCGGTGCAATCACTCACCCACCACCCGTGCAATCTCCTCCACCTCCGCCTCCCTCTCCGCCAGCACCAGCACCGGCACCAGGTGGGGGGTGTGGGTGGCCAGCCACGCAGAGGGGGGTGGGGGGGGTTGGGAGGGGTCGGAGGAGGTGGCCAGCAGCGCCTGCGGGTGGTGAGTGGTGGGTGGGTTGGTGGGTTGGTGGGTGGGGGTTTGGGTGTGAAAATGCGTTGCTCAAATGTGATTGTTCAGGCTAATGTCAGATTGTAGCGAGGCCGAACGGTTCCCAATTGGCGACGCATATTTTTTGCTAATGTCAGATTGTAGCAGAGGTCGAATGGTTTCCAATTGGCGACGCATAAGTTTAGCTGGCCCCTACACATAACCACGATGCTGACATATGTGGCGCCTTTTGGATGAATCATTTTAGGGTTTAGACTCGTGACCTAAGTTAGGGTTTGGGGTGAACCTGTATTTCAACCAGCTGTGCCAGGGTGTTGTTGTGCATGAACCAGGGGTACACCAGGCGCGGCCAGTGCAGCGCCATATTGGGTTCACGTGCAGGGTTTGGGGCTGGTATTTAGGGTGTACAGCAGCGGGCAGCAGGGTTTCAAATACAGAGAATAGGGTTTGGAGTTTTTACCTGGATCTCCACCAGCTGCGCCAAGGTCATGTTGTGCATGAACCATGGGTACACCAGGCGGGGCCAGTGCAGCGCCATATAGGCCCCCCGGCTGGGGTACCCCAGCGACGCAGCCACATTTTCCAAAATCGCCGCCACCAGGGGCCGCTGGGGGGGACATCGTGACGCGTGTGCACATAAATGGTACACGGCCTCTAGCTCCACTTCGCTACAGGCGGTGGCTGCTTCGCCTAGGGTTGGGGTAGGAATGGGAATTAGTACAGTGTCGAGCAATCGCTGGTACGGGATTGTTAAATGTGCCCTTTTTCCAGTGTTTAACTGGAAAAATGGGTATGTGGGCGGGCAGCGGGACGCTTGTGCGCATAAATGATACACAGCCTCTAGCTCCATTTCGCTTCAGGCGGTGGCTGCTTCGCCTGGGGAGTATGAAGTGAGGTGGCAGTTAGGGCAGTTTTGAGAAACTGGATGTTTCCTGCAGAGGTTGGTGCACTGCACCGGCGTTCCTTATATAAGGGGTGGGTATAGCGGGACGCATGTGCGCATAAATGGTACACAGCCTCTAGCTCCACTTCGCTACAGGCGGTGGCGGCTTCGCCTGGGATTGGGGTAGGAATGGGAATTAGTACAGTGTCGAGCAATCTCTGTAATGGAAATTTGACCTTTTGCAGGGGCTGAAATGCAGAAAATGGGTGGATGCGGGGGGCAGCGGGACGCATGTGCTCACATGTGGAGCCTGCAACGAATATCCACAAATAATCCTGGCACGGGTGGTCAGCTAGGGGGGAAGAACACCTAAACCCTTGCCAAACCCTAGAAAATTCCTGACCCATCGTGACGACTGCTGTATCCATATCCTGCGGCTCGTCACCAGTGGGGAAAGAAACCCTACTCTGATCTCAAGCTTACCCTAAACTAAACCCTAAACTAAACCCTGTTCCTTACCCATGGTGATGACCGCTGTGTCCATGTATTCCTGGTGCGGCTGGTCTTCTAGGAGAAAGGAGTGGAGGCACAGGGATTGCTTCAGGATGTCAAATACCACCTAGAAAGGGAGGAAGAGAGGCGTCACTGTGCGCAGGAGGGGGGGAGACACAGGGGGTCGGTTAAAAGGCATGCATCTGTGTGTGTGTTTTCCACCAGACGACGGTTTTTGTCTCAATCTGCATTTCATTACAAATTTCGAAGTCGTACTTGAGGCAATTTCCTTTACAAGGGAAAAGGGTGCGCTGTCTAGTGAGGAATGTTTGGCCAGCCACACATGCACCTCAAACCTGTCAAACACCCGCCTCCAGCACACCCACCACCCGCCAACACCACCACCCACCTGCGCATCGAACTTTTCAAACAGCACCGTCACCAGCCGCGCCCCCTCCACCCGCACGCAGTACTTGTCATCCTGCAGCAAGCCACTCAGGTAGTCTGGTGCCCTATCCGCGTGGTCCTTGGTCAGCGCCTTGGCATCCAACCGCAACAGGGACCTGGGAACCACAAGTTAGGGTTTGTGCTCTGGAATTTGTACATTAGGGTTTAGGGTTTGTGACACATGTGTGCAAAGGCAGCATAAATGTAGGTTTTTGGGTAGCAGATCATTGAGGTAGTCTGGTGCCCTATCCGCGTGGTCCTTGGTCAGCGCCTTGGCATCCAACCGCAGCAGGGACCTGGGAACCACAAGTTAGGGTTTGTGCTCTGGAATT
>JAULBX010025719.1:44900-57443 GCA_032358255.1 Heterotrichella gracilis | reverse complement strand
GGCGTGCCTGGGGAAACAGAAAACACCGGCAAAGGGTTTACTGTAATAGTACTTGTTTTACTGGCAGAATTACAACCTAAACTTCCACCAAAAACAGAGAAGACCGAATTAATACTTGGGTTTGAAACCGCCACACCGCCATTGTTAAAAGTTGTAAAGCCCGGTGTGCTGCTGCTCCAGGTATAAGAACTCGCACCATTGTTGGTGTAGGTATAGGTGTCTCCGGCACAAATAACAGGCGTTGGCGAACTCACGGTGATACTTGGATTTGGTAGGATGGAAAAGGTTAGTCCTGTTGTTACTGTACAAACTCCATTAGAACCCGATAAAGTGGCAGAAGCAATTCCTGTGTTTGGTGGAATGGCTGTTAAAGGTGAAATCGGTCCACCGGGATTTGCATTAAACATATCAGGAACTGTTACCAGTGTGTAAGTGTTTGCCCCACCAGCCGTTAAGGTAATGGTGTTTGGAGAGCCATTAAAGGCCTGAGAGCAAAGTGTGTTGCTACTAAGTTGTGCGGTTAAAGAAGGTGGAAGAGCGACACTAGCAGTTGCAATGGCGATATTGGTACAACCAAGCGCAGAAGTCACTTTTACCGTGTACGTGCCGGTATTTGTTGTAAGAGGATTAGTAATAAAAGGGTTTTGAAGTGATGAAGTAAAATTTGGCGGACCGCTCCATAAATAAGTAGAACCAGTAAAAGAACTCGCAGATAAATTTAAAGTTTGAGTAGTACACACTGTGCTACCAATTGCGCTGAGCGTAGGCGTGGGGTTTACCACCACAGTTTTTGAAATAGAGGCAGTGCAGCCTGTTGCAGCAGTAACCGTGAGATTATAAACTCCGGCATTCGCTGAGGAAACAGGATTGATCGAATTAGTTTGCAAAGCAGAAGTAAATGAATTTGGTCCGGACCACACATACGACACCCCACCAAAACCACTCAGACTTAACAGATCTCCGTTACAACGCGGACTGTTATTGTTTGAAATGGGATTTGGTAAGTTATGTAAAATAATACTTGCCGTTGTTTGAGTGCTGCATCCTAAGGATTCGCCTACTAAAGTATATTGTTGCGTTGCTGTTGGAGAATCTGTAAAACTGCTGCCTGTTGCAGTAGTACTTGTTGAAGACCAGGTATAATTTGTTGCCCCACTCACGGTTAAAGTACCAAGGGCTAAAGGACAGATGGACACATTGCTCACAGACAAAAGCGGATTGGCAATAAAATCAACTGCAATGGTATTAGATGTTAAACAATTGTTGGCATCGGAGCTGTTCAAGGTATAAACAAAAGTGCCGCTTGTTGATTGCGTGACGGTTTGTGTGTCATTGGCAGGACCAGCGTTCCAGGTATAGGTGTATGGCGGACCACTTGAAAAAGCTGTTCCACCGGAGTTAGCACCCGTTAACACAATATTTGCTCCGGCGCAATTAGTGGGCGTATTTGAAGAAAGCGTTAAATTAAAAGCCGGGGGCTGCGAAATAAAAAACACATTCGAAAAGGTGCAAGCTGTTAAAGCATCTGTTACTGTCACAGACCACAAACCTGCACTGAGCGAATTAGTAGAGGAGCTTGTGTAATTGGTAGTACCATTTGTCCATAAAAAATATTGTAAACTGGAACCTCCGTTAATGCCTGTGATGGCTCCTGTACCTGTGCTGGCGGCATTACAGGTAAGACTCGGACTACTTGAAACATTACCGGTGAGTGGAGTGATTGGATTAAATTGTTGTGTTAAAGTATGCGTGTAATTAATACCGGGATCATATACCAACAAAGTATAAGTGCCGGGAATTAAATTTGTAGCCACAGAACTTGTCTGCGAAGTGGGCAACCAACTGTAAGTAAAAGGACCGCCACTTCCCTGTGGCGTAACTGTTGCAGAACCCAAATTAGCACAGGTAATGGAAGTAGTGCTTACCGAAAAACAAGATTGATTAATATTTATTACCTGTTTTAAAGTATCTATACCTCCTCCACAACCATAATTTAAAATGAGTTTGACTGTATATGTACCAATACTTGAAAAAGTGTGCGAAGGAGCAGATAATGTGGAAGTATTATTGGATGTTGAGATTGGATCACCAAAATCCCATTGTAAATTTTGTAAGGTATATGAACTGAAACTACCACAGCCGTAGGATGTACCGGGAAGAACAGGACTCATAAAACTCACATTTTGGCAAGGGTTAATATTCATAGTAAAAGCAATGGGCGGCAATGGTGCTTTTTGCAAAACATTGATGGTATTAATTAAACCATAACCTGAACTGCCGACATATCCTACCAATTGACCCTGATCAACAAAATTACAAGCGGTGCCTGCTGCATTAGGATTATTGATAACAGCTAGGTAAGGATCTAAACCTTTGGCAATATATATTTTTCCATTAGGGGCAATCTCCATCATACCATACCCTCCTGTCACAGTGGCACTGCCAATAGTAAGACTTGAACTCTGTATTTGAGAAAGAGAACCTGCGCATAAATCAAATTGGTTCACGTACCTGGTGACCGCAGGAGAGACTTGGGAAGGGGATGTTGTAGAATAAAATTTACTGGCGTCAGGAGAAAATTCACCATAATGATATCCACCTGAACCTACGTCTAACTGTAAAAAGTTTGAGACTAAACCAGTCGAATTATCAAAATCACAAAAGTCAACATATTCATTATTATTTAAATTCGTTGTAGAGCGATGAAAGGCAATTTTTTTGCCATTCGGACTAATTTTTAGATAATCACCGAAATTAAATGTTAAATAAATAGGGTTAATGTTAACATTGGTACCAATGGTACTTGTTATGGCTAGAGTGTTAATGCCGGTACTGGTTAATAAATATGTGTAATATACATCTGTTTGATCATGGGCAATTATCCAATAATCTGTGCCATTGCAATGTCGAGTGCCTTGAATATATTTAAATACGGGTGAGTTAAATAATATAGCATTTTTTGTAGTGACAGAACCCATACCGGCTGCCAAACTCATATCAATTACCGAATACCAAATTCCACCACTAGTCACGGTACTCATATTGGTAGAAAATAGGTAATAAAGGTTAGAATTGCCAGGTTGTTTTGCGATAAGCGGACTATTACCCCAAATTCCAGAATAACCATTTAAACCGGAGCCATTTGCCATAACGGTATGCGTGCTATTATAGATTGTTACTCCATCTGTATAAAATAGCAAATTACCTGATGCATCTGCAATACTTGCGCAATCCGCCCAACTACCAGGACCTAAAGTACTGCTTAAAATAGATGGAGTAGTAGGTGTAAAATCTAAACCGGTATAAGCACCAAAAAACCATTTGTTGTTTTGAATTTGGGAGAAACCGGCATAGGTTAGAGAAAACAACATCAAAAAGAAGAACTTATATTTAATTGTTTGGTTCAATTTTTTTTGATTTTAATTATATATCATTCAAAATTTCTTTTTTTTCTGAGTAAAGAATACTTCTCCTCTTTGCTTGTTAGCTTTGCTTATCTAATGTAAGGAATTAAATTCAATTAATACTTAACAAAGTACAATTACAATACTTTAAATTTTATTTTAAAATAGAAAGAATTACTAATAGTTTGTTGCATAATCAACCCCTAATTGAATTTTCAATTAGGGGTTGAAGGGCAAAAGAATAATTCTATCAATCATGAAAATCGGTACTATTTGGCTGCCAATCACCATAAATATTATTAGAACCAGAACAATTTGCCCCTGTTGAATAATTTAAAGTGGAAGTTGCACTTAAACCTATGGTTGTTGTATTTCCAGGTGTATTGCCATTTACTAAATTTACATAAATCATCACGTCAGTCAGAGTGCCACATGAACCGCAGTTCGCATAGTATTGTTGACCTGTCAAAAGCGAGTAATTGCTAATTGTATTACAAATCCCGCCGGAATTATAAAATACAATAGTTAGATCAAGATTGCACGAAGAGCCATTATTGACCAAATAATTGCATGAAGGAGTTTGCCCATAACTCGTTTTTGGTAAACTCAAGCACAGTAAAATTGATACTAGCAATGTTAATTTTGGCAAGAAATTTATTTTGTTGCCATGTTTTGAGGTTGAATTGATTGTTTTCATTTTTTTTTATTTTAAATTGTTAATTTTTTTATTTTGTTTCATTTAGGGTAACCGGCCCCTTTTTAATAGTTACATACGATCTTTATTCTACCGCTTGTACAAAGTTATTGCGGCTTATTGTGCAAAAAACAAGACATCACCCCAATGGGGGATAAAAATCATCCCAAGGGGGGATAAAAATCACCCCTCTGGGTGATACAGATCAAGGTCAAGAAAAAATGGTGATATTTTTTATATCGATATTATATACTAATTGGTCTAAACTACAGCAAACAGAATGTTTTTTTAAATCTATTAGCCTTAAATTTAATTAGGATCCCAAACACTGAATTTTATACACCAACGCATGCAAATCTAAAGACATAATTGGAGTGAACAAAAACTCTATTTTTTTTTAAAGGAATTAGAAATGAGTGATCGTGAAATTGAAGTTGTCAAAGCAATGCTAGAATTGAAAAGCAGCAAGCAAATTGCAAGCGAACTGCATGTAAGTTTAAATACAATTAAAACTCACAAAAGACATATTTACAATAAAACAAATTCGAGAGATTCATCTTCCTTTCTGAAGTTTTTATACGAAAATGGACTGTATTATATTTAATGAAGATGAAAAAGTTTGCTCTCTATGCATAGTAAACAAATTTCACATGTTCATTCTTTCAAAATTTTTGCCGAAGTGCAACAAAAAGAATTGCTGCTCAATTTGAACAGCGATACTGTATCAAAAATAACCAATTTTAGTAATTGAAAATTCAGTTTTAAAATTCTGAAAAATCATTTATACTGTTCGAATTTGATTAAACATAGAAAATCAGTTTTAGATTCAAAAATCTCGGTCTTTTTATTTTTTTAGCGAAGCTAAAAATCCATCTGTGAAATTTTAAAAATTTTTATAATCTGTGTAATCCGCGAATCCGATAGCTATCGGTTCTGTGGCTTTTTTTTAGCGCCCTTGATAGCACCATGCTATTCAAAATCTGCATACATCAAATACTTCTTCCGCATCAACTTAAACTTCTCCAAATCTGCCTGCCAACTTTTTCTGATCTCTGTTTCACTCACACTTTCTTTGATCTGCATCTGAAGTTCCCTGTTTCCGGCATGGTAATTAAAATTGTTCTCAAAAAAATCTTCTCGTTTTAGTTTGGCATAGAATTGAATAACCCAATCAATATTTATTTTTTTTGGATGTTCTTTTAAATAGGCATCCTTTCTCAGATCAAGTCCATAACAAGTCTCATCAACGTACTTGGGCTCTTTTGATAATTTGGAAGGCCTTGGTGTAAAACTAAAGGCCGTATCAGGATAGGAGGGAAGTCCTATCACCTGAAATGGAAAAGGGGTTCCTCTGCCTAGACTTACCGGAGTGCCTTCAAATAGACCTAATCCCGGATATAAGAGCACTGCCTGCGCATTTGGAATATTGGGTGATGGATTTACCGGCAAACGATAAGAAGCCTTTCTATCGTATTTTTTTAAGGCGATAACCGTAAGTTTACATTTTACCTTATTCTTTAACCAGCCTTCTCCATTCACCATTTTAGCATATTCACCACAGGTCATGCCATATACAATAGGCACCGCATGCAAGCCTAAAAAACTCTGGTACTCGGGTTTTAAAACCGGACCATCCACATAAAATCCATTTGGATTGGGCCGGTCTAAAACCATGAACTCTTTGCCATTTTCGGCACAGGCTTCCATGGCATAGCTCATCGTAGAGATGTAGGTGTAAAAACGCACACCAATATCCTGGATATCGTAGATCAACACATCAATATCTTTTAGCTGTTCTTTTGTAGGTTTTTTATTAGACCCATACAAGGAAATAATGGGCAAACCTGTTTTAATATCCTTATTGCTCTTTACCGTCTCACCGGCCTCCGTGTCGCTTCTAAAGCCGTGTTCGGGACCGAATATTTTTTTAATATTGACTTTTAATTTGAGTAAGGTATCCACAATGCTTGTTTTTCCTACTAGTCCGGTCACATTGGTCAAAACCGCCACCCGTTTGTTTTTTAATTTAGGAAGGTATTGATCGAATTGTGTTGCGCCGATCGTAACGCTGGTATATTCTTTAATGATGGGATTTGACTGCGAGAGCAAAACGGGAGATAATAAGAGTAATGCTAGAAGAAAGCCGTTCAAATTGTTATTTTTGTGCATTAAGTAGTTATTTAGTGAGCGCTGAGCGATTTATAGCCGAACGGATTTTAAATTCCCGACAAAACAAAGGTAACATCTCTAAGCCTATTGTAAAAATAGGAATTATTGGTATTTCTGTGGGAATTTCTGTCATGCTCTTAACCGTGGCCATCGTTTTAGGATTTAAAAGAGAGATCATCACCAAGATCACCGGTTTAACCACACACATTGTGATCAGCAATGCCAGTCTTAATGCCAGCAACGAGCCCGAACCCATTACCATTAGTGAAGATACCTTAAAATTACTCAGGCAATTGCCTTTTGTAAAACATGTGCAAGCAACCGCTTTTAAAAATGGTTTATTAAAAACAGAGACCGAAAATGAGGGTATTCTTTTAAAGGGTGTTTCAAAGGACTATAATTTTGAGTTTATTCAACAACACCTCATTGCCGGACGATTGCCGGTATTTAAGGAGGATGAAGCAAGCAAGGACATTCTTATTTCAGAGGTTTTATCCAGACGCATGCATTTAAAATTAAATGATAAGATTTTGGTGTATTTCATCATTCAACATCCTGTTTACGATAGTCTGGCAGATGTCACCATCTTAAAATCAGAACAACGATCTCGCAAACTAACTATTTGTGGAGTTTTTAAAACCAGTTTTGCCGATTTTGATGAGAAGTTGAGCATCACGGATATTCGTCAAATTCAAAATTTAAGTTATTGGACGCATGAGATGGTTGGCACCTATGAAATTGAGGTCAACGATTTTTCTCAGGTTGCCGAAAACCAAACACAGGTCGAAGATCTGATGGGATATTCCTATAACATCAATAATGTGCGGGAATTATATTCCAATATTTTTATCTGGTTGGATAAATTGGATATCAATGCCATTATTATTGTGGTGCTTATGATTCTGGTAGCTACCATTAACATGATCACCGCTTTACTCATACTTATTTTAGAACGCACCAATATGGTTGGACTCATAAAAGCACTGGGCATGACCAATTTTAATGTGCGAAAGGTCTTTTTGTTTATCAGTCTCCGCTTAATAGGCAGAGGCATGCTCTGGGGCAATCTGTTTGGTTTGTTACTTTGTTTTCTTCAATATTATTTTAAGATCGCTAAACTCGATGGTGAAACCTATTATGTGGATTATGTGGCGGTAGAATTTAACTGGTATTATTTTTTACTTTTAAATATAGGAACATTAATTACCTGTGCTTTAATGCTGTTCTTACCCACTTTGATCATCACCAAATTAACACCCATCAAAACCTTAAAATTCGATTAGCATTGCCCATTTTTAAACACGGAGGCACGAGAGATTGCGAGGACACTGAGAAAGGGGTTTATCTGAGGAAAGACACGAATTTCACGAATTACACAAATTGAAATAGTAAAGATTTGGAACTAATAAACCTTTAGTTAAAACCAATACTTTCAATATAAATTAAAAAAGTTTATTTAATTTTTCATCCCTGTTTTTTGAGCTTGCATAAAAATGATCAACGAGAATATTAAGTGGATTAGTTTATAATTCTTCTGTGCAATCTGCGTAAAAAAATTCAGGCACACCATACTAATTAGTGAAATTAGTGATCCCGAAAGCTTTCGGGATAGTGTCTGGCTTCAGTTTAATATAGTAATCTTAGTTTTAGTAATTGGATTCTAAAATCTCTCAGTGCCTCAGAGCCTCAGTGCTCTCTGTGTTAAATTTTTATGTCTTTTGAGCGCAGCGAAAAACAAATCTGTGAAATTTAAACATCATGTCAACGCATCCATCTGTACCATCCGCGAAATCTGCGTAAAAAAACTTAAGGCATAAAATACCATTATTGAAATTCGTGGTCCCGAAAGCTTTCGGGATAGTGTCTCATTCTAATCTGCTGGGGTAATCTTAGTTTTTGTAATTGGATTTTAAATCTCACTGTGTCCCGGTGCCTCCGTCGCCTCTGTGTCAAAGCTTTTTCCGTTTTTGAGCGCAGCGAAAAAAAATCTGCGTAAATTATTCATCCATATTAATCATCAATTCATCTGCGAAATCAGTGTAATCTGCGTCAAAGTCTTTAATCATACAATACAAATTCGTGCAATTCGTGGTCCCGAAAGCTTTCGGGATAGTGTCTTGTTTTAGTTTATGGGATTTCTCATAGTTTTTGTAATTGGATTTTAAAATCTCTCAGTGCCTCAGAGCCTCAGTGCTCTCTGTGTTAAATTTTTAAGCGTTTTGAGCGCAGCGAAAAAAAAATCAGCGAAATCAGTGCAATCTGCGTCAAAATCTTTAGGCACACAATACAAATTAGTGTAATTAGTGTAATTAGTGTCTTATTCTAATCTGCTGGAGTAATATTAGTTTGAGTAATTGGATTCTAAAATCGCTCAGTGCCCCGGTGTCTCCGTCGCCTCTGTGTTGAATTTTGAGTGATTTGAGTGCAGCGAAAATCAACTCTCCATCAATACCCGAAGTTTTTCAATCTATTCTCATTGCTTCTCCAATCCTTATCCACCTTCACAAACAATTCCAAATACACCTGTTTTTTGAAAAAAGTCTCCAGATCCTTTCTGGCTTGGGTTCCAACGCGTTTGAGTGCTGCACCTTTATCGCCAATGATGATGCCTTTCTGACTATCACGTTCCACTAAAATATCCACCTGCATTTTAATGATCTTTTCTTCTTCTTTAAAAGAATTAACGATCACTTCCACGCTGTATGGAATTTCTTTTTTGTAATTCAATAATATTTTTTCACGAACAATTTCACTCACAAAAAATCGTTCCGATTTATCGGTAAATTCTTCTTTGCTGTAAAAGGCATTTCCTGCCGGCAGCATCTCAATGATCCGACCTAAAATTTTGTCAATGTTAAAGTTCTTAAGTGCAGATACAGCAATGATCTCAGCCTTGGGTAATTTTTCCTTCCAGCTTAACAACTTTTCTTCCAGCTGTGCCTGAGTGGCCACATCAATTTTATTAATGAGTAAAAGAATAGGGGTGTCTGTTTTCTGTAATTTTTCTAAATACGATTCTTCCAGTTGAATGTCCTCAAAAATATCCGTGATCAGTAAAAACAGGTCTGCATCGGCAAAAGCGGTGATCACAAACTGCATCATCTTTTCCTGAAGCTTATACAAAGGTTTAATGATGCCGGGAGTATCACTGAACACAATTTGATAGTCTTCCCCACTCACAATACCCATGATGCGGTGACGCGTTGTTTGTGCTTTTGAGGTGATGATGCTGAGACGTTCACCAACTAAGGCATTCATGAGAGTTGATTTGCCAACATTTGGACAACCAATGATATTTACGAAACCAGATTTATGTGGGTTTGACATGTTTTTTAAAGATATTTCAATTTTAAAGCGAGACAATTTGTTAAAGCATTACATGAGCTTCAATCGTCATTTCTCATTCCGCTAAGTTACTATTAAATATGAAATTGACTCATATGAAGAGGATTCATCCAATCGCAAGAATGATGAGTCAAAATTCAGTGAAAAAAAGGTGATATTTAAACTACATCTTCGTTTCTAGATCTCTTTTTTGAGACATTAACCACTCTAATGCCTCGGTCTTGTTTGTAAATGCGCGCGTTGGAACACTTGGGTGCATAAATCGAAGTAAAAAATTGAATATGATTTTTTTAGCCAATGTGTCAATTTTGATAGCATTGGCAAGTGTATACTGAGCCGATTCCGGAGTGGCGGTATATGATCTTGCTTCAGCAGAAATAGGAATAAATTCATTTGAATCTACATACAAAGGTAGTTTCACGCCCTTCCCTAATTCCTTTAATTGAGATTTAATTTGCAATAAGTGATCTTTTGTAATTTCTAAAACTTCCGAATTCCATTCAATTTCTACAATTCCTTGTGAATTTAAAAAGGAAGTAAAGGGAGAATGTTTTGTGTTTTTTTCTAATGAATTCATTGCTTTGAGTATTACAATAAAATGAATGAAAAAGTACTTATTTAATTAAGGAACTATTCAGAAATAAACACTGTTGACTTAAACTTTTATTTTATAAAAAGTTTTCACCTTTGCGATACATTGATTAAGCGTCATGGGTTTACTGGTTTCAACAGCCTTTAATTTAGAGGCCAAGGCTGTGTGTTCTTGAATTTTATTTTTTAATTTGGTTTTTAAGCCGGCCGGACCAAACACATAAAGTTCATCAGTATTTTTCACCGCATCTATCACTGAATTTACATAGCGATCCACTTCTTGTTTTTTCCGCGCAGAGATCTTTTTTTCATTATTAATGTGTCGGCTTCCCATAAATGATCCTTTATCTCCTTCATGAGTGTGGTGAACCGCATCTTCAATGTCTGATTCAATTTCATTTACCACTTCTTTACCTGCTTTTAAAGAGATGATGATCGCTTTTGTTCCATCGATCCAAATACCGGTTTGTTGAGAATTGTTCGTCTTCATAATGGCTGGTTTTTAGTTTAAAGGTTAAGGATAGGTCTGAAGTTCGTGATCTTGTCGTTCATTCACAAATTATTCGAGTATTACTGATGTTAAATTTAATTCATCTACCAAATCTATTCAAATACATTGATCTGTTTAAGAAGTTCATTTTTTGTTCTGAAACCTGCCCGATCCCATGCTAATGTTCCGTTTTTATAAATGAGGTTAATTGGCAATCCATCAACATTAAAATACTCAGCAATCAGCGGGTTTTGTTCCATATCAATGATGATCACCTCCAGATTCTTTTTTTCTGCAATAATTTCATTGAGTATTGGTTTTTGTTTTTTACACATGATACACCAATCTGCTTCAAAATTGACCAAGACCAATTTGTCTTTTATAGATGTCCGTTTGTTAAATTCATCTACTGTCATGTTGATAGGATAACGCGCAATACTATCGCCGGGAGTATTTTGCGAATGGCAGTACCCCGAAAATAAAATAAGAACAGTTATGAAAAATATCTGTTTCATGAAGCATTTGTTTTTTTTCTGAAAACCAATAAGGGTATCGTGGTATTAAAGGCCATCTCTTGTGCTTCACTGGAAGGAAAAAGTCGGTCGAACCATTTACGGTTTTGTTTGGTAAATAAAATGACCAGGTCAGGCTTTATTTGTTTGATATCCTTTTTAAGATGCGCCGATAAGGGGATCTCGATCTCTTGTCTTTTGAAATTGAATACCAATTCTTTTCCTGCATATTTTCCAGCTAATTTTTCGAGTTTGGCTTTGTTCTCCGGCACGTGCAGTAAATAGTCGTAATGAAACACATTGATACGGGCTTTTGTGTTCTCTGCAAATTTTTGTACTTGCTTGAGTTCTGCACCTAACATAGCAAAATCAGAGGCATAAAACAGTTGAGAAAGAGGCTTAGGTTTATAGGTGCTTGGCACAACAATCACCGGAATAGGGGAGTTGTTGACCATAGACGAAGCATTGGTTCCAAATATTTTTTTAATTCTTCCTGCACCCTTGGTAGACATACAAATGTAAGTGGCTTTGCTCTTTTTTGCAGCACTAATAGCAAGCTCATCAATACTGGTCCCAATTTCAACTTTAAACCCAATTTTTCCCTTTGCTAAAAATCCTTCTCCTCTCACCTTTGTCACAAAGTCAATCAATTCTTCAGTGAACTCCGCAATTTTTTGTTTCGCAAACTTTTTATAGTGCTCATCATTCCATGAGGTAGGTTTCATGATCTCAACCACATGATAAAATACTATTTCACAGTTGGTTTGTGCTTGTAATTGCAAGGCAAATCGGATTCCCGCTTTTGAATTGGCCGAGAAATCGGTGGTGACCAGAAGTTTGGTTGAAATTAAATTCATATGATTTATGTATTAATCGATTTAGTCTCTAAATGCAGATCTCAGATGTTCATAGGCTTCACCGAGTTCTTCCTGAAAATGATTCCATTTTTGCTTACCTTCTTTTTCCTTTGCCAGCATTTTGTCTTTGATGGCCGCTAGTTTTGAAAACATCTCCTTCTTTTTGTCCTCAAACTGAAAACCTGACTTCACTTTAAGGAGTTTATAATGTAAATGCAGTAACTCAAGTTTGATCTTAAATTTTTCAATTTCTAAATGTAGTTTGGCATAGTTCTCTTCCACCTGTTTGTTTTTCCTGAATTCTGTCTCAAATTCATGTAAAGACAATTTTATCTTTTCATACTGCTCTTCAAATAACTGTTTGGTTTCAGCTTTACCGAGGGCCAGTTGAACTTTAAGTGATTCAAGTGTGTTTAATAAGATCAGAACATCTTTGTCCTCCTTTAACTCAGCTATTTCCTGCGATACCTCATGAAGCAAA
>JAULBX010025719.1:0-44890 GCA_032358255.1 Heterotrichella gracilis | reverse complement strand
CCATTGGTATGAATCATCAGAATATATAGCATGAATAAGTTCAGAAGATAATATCTAGGAAATTAACTTGCTTCAGCTTTTCCTAATGCCAATTGCACACGCAATTCATCAATTTCACTCCAGGCGGCATTTATGCTTTCTATAATTTTAGAACTGATGGTATCGGTTTTCATAAGGTGCTTATTTAAGTTGATCATATAAATGTATCAAACTTAATTGAAAAAAGGAATGAGCTACCTCAGAAGAAAAAGTGATAATTGTCACTTTTACCAGTCAGCTTGTCCAGGCACCTGAAGCAACTCACTCACATCAATGCCATTACTTTCATGTGAAATGCTGTTGCAACTTACAATTTTTAGTGGACCGGCTGATTTCAGTTCAGCATAAGCGTTATTTGAAAATACAGCATGAATAACAATGCATACCGGTGCTTTCATCTTTAATTGTTTTAAATGAATAATGGTTTCAATCATGGTTCTGCCGGTTGAAATGATATCATCTATTAAAACAGGGCTGTGGTCTTTATAGGTTTCTACATGAGGCATCGATACTTCAACCTGAGTATCACCACTTCGGTGTTTTTCAAGAATGGTAAATGCCGCACCTGCCTCCTGAGCCACTTTAGAGACCCATTGTTCACTCTCTGAATCTGGACCGATCAACAAAGCATTTGGTACATGGTGTTTGATCCACTGCGCAATGAGTCCCGCCGCATGCACCACTTTTGTTTTGATAGAATAGATGTCACTCAATTTTTTAATGCGATGTAAATGGGGATCAAGGGTAATAATTCCATCAAAAAAACCGGATAGAAATTCGGCTACATAATGTGAACTGATTCCTTCTCCGGGATGAAAAAGTTTGTCCTGTCGCATATAAGCAAGATAAGGGGTGATTAAAATTACCTCGCGGGCACCCAGACTTTTTAATGTTTTTGCAAAGAAATATAAGCGCAGAATTTTTTCATCGGGTTGATGGAGTGAGCAAACCAAAACGGTTCTTCTATTTTCTACCGTCGATAGAATTCTAAGATAGCTTTCACCATCCGGAAAATTTCTAAGTTCAAAAATACCAGTTTCTCCTTCTTGTTTTTTCACAAGTTCAGCACTTAAAGTTTCGTTTCCCGGAAAAGCGAAAAAAAGTAATTTCATCTTATTCAATTCGTATGATGTTTGTTTGTGAGGTTAAATAATCTAAAGCATAATTTAATTCACCGATCTCTGCAGCATAAATATAAAAAAGAATGTCCCCTTTTTTGACTTTTTTATGGAGACAACATTGCATGAGAACACCTGCAGACAGTTCTTTTGGCGCGCCGGCCAGTTTAGCTAATTTGGCGAGTTTGCGGTTATCAATTTCAACAATCATTCCAGATCTCTCCGCTTCAATACCAATTCTGTTTGGAGCATATTGAGGAGCCTTAAAGGCACCTTGTGCTTTACAAATGGCTTCAAATTTTGAATAAGCTTTGCCACTCTGTAAAAGTTCTTGCGCTAATTTCATGCCTTCACCTACAGTCACAAGTTCTGATAATTCTAAAACTTCTGCGGCGATTTCCAATGATCGTAATCTCAGATCTGCCGGAGCCTCCTGTTCATTGCGTAATACACTTAATACATCCATGGCTTCCAAGGCCGGACCAATTCCTCTTCCTACCGGTTGAGAACCATCGGTGATCAACACTTTTATTTTCATGTTCATGGAGGCGCCAATGACCTTGAAATAGTATTTTAATTTTTCGGCACTTTCTTGCGTTCTTACTTTTGCAGTTTTTCCAACAGGAATATCAATGACCACATGCGTTGAACCGGCTGCACTTTTTTTAGATAGAACGGAAGCGATCATCTGTCCTTCGCTATCAATGTCTAAGGCCCGTTCCACCCGAATCACAATGTCATCCGCCGGACTTAATTTCACGGATCCACCCCAGGCCAAACAGCCATTTTCCTGATCAACCACTCGTTTAATTTCATCTAGATCCAGATCTACTCGAGTGATGGTTTCCATAGTATCTGCGGTTCCCGCCGGAGAAGTGATGGCGCGTGAAGATGTTTTAGGGATAGTGAGGCCTGCTGCAGCAACAATAGAAACAACAATGGGTGTGGTTCTGTTTCCAGGCAAGCCACCAACACAGTGTTTATCTACCACAACCGTTTTATTCCAATGTAAATGCTGACCTGTATCTACCATGGCCTTCGACAAAGCCGTAATCTCCTCAATACTTAAATTGTCTCCGGCGCAGGCCGTAATAAAAGCGGAGATCTCTATGTTTGAATAACGGCCTTGTACAATATCTGTTAAGATCTCGGTAAAATTTTCTTTACTTAACATTTTCCCATAGATCTTAGCACGCACATAAGCCATTGATTCAACCGGTTTGGGATGACTGAAACTAACTTCATCTCCTTCTTGCGCCTCTAATAAAAGCCAGGCGTTTTCTGATAAGCCGGCTTCTCCTAAATGCAACATACCATTGTCAATAATATTTAAGGTGGCAATAAGAGATTTGTTGTTTAAATTCACCTGAACCCGGCTCAATGATTCAAAGCCTTCTGATTTGTAAACAGAACAATTTTTAGCCATGTAAACCACATGTTCAATTTGAGTGTCAATATGAAGACGTTTTAATTTTAAGGTATTGATCAATTGTTCTTTCATACTATAGTTGGAGGAGCTGTTTTTTTTCTGATAAAAAACTTATATACTTCAATCCAGCTTACACCTATAAAGGCGAATAGCAGAGAGGTGAAAAGGGTTTTAAATGAGATGATTGAAAATTCAAAAATGCCTCTCATATGTGGTTCATAAATAGAGAGAAAAAGAACCAACAAGGAGATCCCTAAAAATAAAGGCATCAATCTGTTTTTGTTTTTAAAACTTTCAAGAACCGAGTACACGAATGACCGGTTTACCAGGGCAAGAAACAAATTACTGAAAATAAGGGTGGTGTAAATAATGGTTCGCACTTCCTCAATACTACTGCTTGCTTGCATGTAATAAAACCCCATACTTAAACAAACAAGTGTTATGAAAAGACCTTGAATGATGCTTATAAATAATTCCCGAAAAGAAAAAAAGGTGACACTGAGTTGACGAGGAGGCTTTAACATGGAATTTTTTTCAATAGGTTCTCTTTCAAATACAATTGAACAGATAGGACCCATGATGAGTTCTAAAAAGATCACATGCACCGGTGTAAACAGGTTGGTGTATTTCCAAAATAAAACCAAAGGCAAGGTAACAATCAATATGATAGGTATATGAATAGATATGATATACTGAATAGCTTTTTTTAAATTTTCATAAATTCTTCTTCCCATGGCCACCGCCTCAGGCATATGCGAAAGATCATCATCCACTAAAATAAGAGCTGCCGATTTTTTTGCAATTTCACTTCCTCTTAAACCCATGGCAATGCCAATGTGCGCTGCTTTTAAAGCCGGACCATCATTAACGCCATCGCCTGTCATAGCCACTACTTCTCCATTGGCCTTTAAGGCTTCAATGATTTTTAATTTGGCATCCGGAAACATCCTGGCAAACAAGGTGGTCTGTTTTACCTTCTCACGCAAAAGCTCCATGGGCATTTCAGCAACTTCTTGTCCGTTTAGCACAGAATCACTGTTTTTTAATTTGATTTGTTTTGCAATGGCCATCGCTGTTTCAGGATAATCGCCGGTGATCATTTTTACATCTATTCCGGCCTCATAAAATCGTTTCAGGATCTCAATCATATTTTTTTTAGGAGGATCATAAAAGGCGATCAAACCTAAAAATTCAAATTCAAATTCATCCTGGCTAAGTGGAAAAGTACTAGAATCATAGAAAGAGCGACCTACTGCCAAAACACGAAATCCTTTTGAAGCAAAGACCTTCGATTGTTTAACGATGGATTCTTTTTCTGCATCACTAAGCGATACGCATTTCAAAACAGCTTCTACACTGCCTTTTACAGCAATGATGCGTTTTTTATCGTCATTCTCAAATACATGTGTCATCATGGGAGGTTTTCCTGCCAATGGATACTCATGAATCATTTTAAATTGGTTTCGAAGATCCGCTTTACTAACATCCGTATACGCAGTATGAATCGACTTTTCCATCGCATCAAAAGGTTCTGTCTCAGATGACCACATGGCATACTCCAACACCTCATTCGCAACTATTTTACTGCTGGTATAATCATAAATTTCCTTTTTTTGAAAATCATAAATAGCAGATAATTCCATTTTATTCTCGGTAATTGTACCCGTTTTATCAGTGCAGATCACCGTAGCCGCACCTAAAGTTTCTACTGTATGAGGACTCATGGCAATGACCTTTTGTTTATGCAATTGATAAGCGCCCAGAGCCATAAAGGTGCTAAAGGCAACCGGAATTTCTTCCGGCAGAATAGACATGGCCAGTGTTAAACCTTGCAATAAACCATTCAAAAAACTTTTTGTGATAAACCAGTTAATGCCTAAAACAATTAAAAAGGCAATGGCGCCAACAATGACTAATGACTTTACAAATGTTTTGATTTGCAATTGTAAGGGTGTTTTTGTTACCTTGATGGATACAAGTGATTCTCCTATTTTTCCAAAACGAGTTTGATTACCAACAGCAGTCACTCTGGCAACACAAGATCCGGTGTTGACCATAGTGCCTTGTAAGAGTTGATTGTTTCCTTGGTCTGTGTTTTTGTTTACCGGTAACGATTCGCCGGTGAGCGTACTTTCGTTGACGGTAAAATCGTGCGCCTCTAAAACCTCTGCATCTGCCGAAATAATATTTCCGTCTTCCACCACTAAAATATCATTCACCACGACTTCTGTGTTCGGAATATCTGTGAGCAAACTATTTCTGATCACTTTCGCACTTGGATCAGTTAGTTTTTTAAGACTATCTACCGCGTTTTGACTTTTGTTCTCCTGATAAAATGAAATACCGGAAACAAACACAATGGCTGCCAGCATTATAAATCCTTCATTTTGTTGGTCTAAAAGAAAATAAATGATGGCGGCACAAACTAAAATAATAAAAAGGGGTTCTAATACGATTTCTTTCAGTAAGGTAAAAAACCGGCTTTCTTGTTTTGTGTTCAGCGCATTCATACCATGCTTTGCCCTGGATGCCATTACCTCTTCGGGGTTTAAGCCGGTATGTTTGTATGCGATCATAAAGCAGAATTAGTTCCTTTTTTTGTTTGAGTGAATAAGGTTTTTAGAATACATACAAAACATTGCTTGAAATTTTAGATAAAAGTGAAATGTCAAATGGCAACCGAACAACATCAGTTAAAAACGCAAGCCCAAGCCAACTGATCAATGATCAGCGTTCGGACAATGCTTATTTTTTCTTTTTATAATATTTTTTAAAGGGCCATGAATAATGCAGAGCTTCCATGTTTTCATCAAAACTGTTAGCCCCTTTATCGATGCTCTTAATACTCTTATTTAAGTCATGAATTAAGGTGGTGTCATTTAATAATATGCCCATGGAGCCTTTTCCTGATTTTAAATTGTGAACAATGGAAGAAAGATTCCCACTCATGATTGCCACTGTATCACTGATCATATTTAAATTAACCACGGTTTGATTGATTTTGTAGGATAAGATGGTGTCTGTGATGAGCGCGCCAATGCTGCCTTTTCCCGATTTGATGTCGCGGGTTAATTGGCTCAGATCTCCGGTGACCATGACACCTTGATTACTCATGAGTTTTAAATTCACTACCGCCGATTTAACATTCTCAGCCACTACTGTATCCAACAAAACACTCCATAGACTATTTTTACTGTTTATTTTATCAGTGATGTTACGGAGATTGGCAGAAATAACATTGATATTATCGTTGGTTGAATTTAATGTTCGAACCATTTCATCCATTTCAATAGGACGAATGGTTTGAATAATATCTCCTTCCACTACCGGTTCGCCTCTTTGTTTCACTGAATTGATGTTGACAAGCTTGTTACCCATTAAGCCATCGGTGCCAACACCTGCCAATGAATTTTTTTTAATATAGGGCTGTATTTTCTTTTCAAGCACCATCACTACTCTTACGGAAGTGTCGTTCACTATTTTTACCGACTCCACCGTGCCTACATCGATTCCCGCAAAACGTACATTGTTTCCCGGCATTAATCCGTCCACATTATGAAACTCTGCACTGATCCTGAAAGTTGAGCCAAATAAATTCTGCTTATTTCCCATCAGATACAAAGCAGCGATCAATAAAATGGTGCCGCTTAAAACAAAAATCCCTAATCGAATATTTCTTGAGCCTTCGTTTGCCATACTATATGAAAAAGTCTTTAATTTTTTTATCTGTTGACTGTTCTAACTCCTCAAAGGTGCCTTGTGCATAACATCTTCCATCAATTAACATGATGATTTTTTCAGCCACAATTTTCACACAATTTAAATCGTGTGAAATGATGATGGTAGATGTGTTAAATTTATCAGCAAGATCTTTCATGAGCATTGAAATTTCTTTTCCCGTTATGGGATCTAAGCCGGTGGTGGGTTCATCGTATAAGATGATCTCGGGCTTAAGTATCAGGGTTCGCGCCAAAGCCACCCGCTTTTTCATGCCGCCTGATAGCTCTGCCGGCATCATGTCAATGGTGTGAATCAGACCAACATTACTCAAAGCCTCTTCTACCAAGTGATTGATCTGTGATCGGTCTAATCCTTTGCGGTGTCTGCGTAATGGAAATTCAAGATTTTCTCTCACACTCATGGAATCATACAGCGCGTTACTTTGAAATAAAAATCCAACTTTCGCTCTCAGGATATCTAACTCTTCGGTGCGAATTTTTGTGATCTCTTGTTTTAATACTTCAATGCTGCCCGTATCCGGTTTCACCAATCCAATAATGCATTTGATGAGAACCGATTTACCGGAACCTGACTTACCTAATACAACGATGTTTTCGCCTCTCTTAAGTTCAAAATTTAGATCTTTAAGCACCTGATTTTCACCAAACGATTTTGACACGTTTTTTAAACGAATAACCACTTCTGCTTCCGTTTCTATAGGAAGTTGGCTTAAAGGGCTATGTTGTTCTTTTATCACGTGAGATTTAGTACGTCGGTAAGTTGAACAGCTATAAGATCAATGATAAATACCAATAAAGAGGAAATAACAACCGCAGAATTGGCCGATTGTCCAACGCCTTCAGTTCCTTTGCTGGAATTATAACCCTTGTAACAACCTATAATTCCAATGGCAAACCCAAACAAAAATGTTTTGAGCAAAGATGGAATGACATCACTAAATGCTAAACTGTCAAACACCTGACTCCAGAATAGTTCCCAGCTGACAACGCCCTTGATATTTGTGCCCAGATAACCTCCATAAAGTGAAACAGCATCTGCAAGAACCGCCAGGATAGGGATCATAAAAGTGGTTGCTAATACACGGGTAGCAACCAAATACTTGTAAGGATTTGTTCCCGACACTTCCATCGCGTCTATTTGCTCAGTAACTTTCATACTGCCTAATTCAGCTCCAATACCCGAGCCTATTTTTCCCGCACAGATCAAAGCGGTTATGACCGGTGAAATTTCTCGAACCAGCGAAACCGAGACCATGGCCGGTAACCAGGCTTCAGCGCCAACTTCCACGAGGGTAGGTCTGGATTGTATAGTGATCACCAAACCAATAATAAAAGCGGTAACAACCACCAAGGGCAAAGATCTATAACCAATGTCAAAACACTGTTTTAGAAATTCCTTGAATTCAAATCCGGGTTTAAATGTCTCCTTAAAAAACCTTCCGGTGAAGCGTGCAATATCTCCGGCTTCATTAAGAAAAGAATAAAGTGCACTGTGTTTCATAAGGTGAAGTGATAAAGCTTTTCAAATTAAATGAGATACTTCTTAAAGGCTTCTAAACAAATATAACCAATCTCCGCTATAAATCTATGTTTTGAAGCAAAATATAAATTCTTTTTGCTTGAAGAAAAAGCCTTACGAAATCGGGTTATTGACTTTGCTTTGTTTGATTTCTTTTTCTTTTTAAACGAGTCTTTTTTTTAGTGTATTTTAAATCAACATGAATTAATTCTGTTCCTAAATTAATTTCAAAAAACGTAATTAAGAATGATAATTAGCAATTAGAAATGGATAGAGTTAAGTTACTCAATTAATGATCACTTTACTTAAGGATTCTCCCTGATCATTTTGCTCCTTCAATGTCCAGCCATCGGTAACAGTGGTTTCTAACCACACATTGCCTGATTTTCGGAAAACCTGAACTCCCAATCCGTATACATCCCCAAATCGTTGTTCCAATTCGGTTACGGTCATATTTTCGGAAATGGTAATGCTGCCGGCATTATGAATGGTACGACATTCTCCCAAGGTTTTACTTGAATGCTTAATAAATTTTTTCGAAGAACCGGCTCCCGGCTTATGCGGTTTAGAAAAAAATTCAATTCTTAGAAACGGAAATGCAATGTTAAATTCTTCCTGAATAGCAAAAATTTTTCGTTTATCATTAATCGTAATTTTCATAGGAATATCAATTAGTTTATTCATGTAGTGTTAATAAGGGTATGTGTGTGTGAAAAGCCATGCGTTTGGTAGTTGGTTCTTTTAAAATATTTTTTAAAACAGAATGTTTTCGCGGAATCATGACAATAAGATCTATTTTATTGCCTACTGCAAACTCATTGATCCCTTCTATGATGTCCTTATTTTTTATATAATGAAAACTATGATTAATTGCTTCCACCGCTTTTTCGAGTTTAATACCTGCTACAGCTTCGCTTACAGTAGGTCTTGTGTCAGCTTGATTTAAAACATTGAGAATGTAGACTTCCGATTTGAATAATTGAGCTAATTGAATTAAAGGTTCTAATATTTTATTATTTTTAAGTTCGATGTAATCACAAGCGAGTGCTATTCGTTTTAAGGATTTATATTTCACCTTCTCATTGATGCATAATACCGGGAATTCTGCTTTTTGCATCAGTGATGTTGTGATACTTCCTGCCAGCCTTTCACTAATTATTCCCACTCCCTGCATGCCCATCACCACCAGGTCGGCATGTAATTTTTTTGCCTCGTCAATAATTTCATCCACAGCCAGCCCACACTTGACAACTTTTTCAATCTTTAGTTTGATGCCAAATTTTACTTTTAATTTTTTTTCAATTTTTGTGAGTTCTTTTAAACTCTCTTTCTCCATTTCGTCTAGACTTGGTATTACCACAGGGACTTCAGACATAATAATGGGCGCATGATAAACATGGAAAAGAACTAATTTGGATTTCGTTCGAACTGCCAGATCTGCAGCATAATTTACTGCGTTTAAAGCCGTTTTGGAATAATCGGTGGCAACTAAGAGTGTTTTCATCAGGTGATAGGTTTGTTACAAATGTATTTCCATTGTTCAGTCAAATTTCTGATGATTCTCAGATTTCTCACTGATAATTGTCAAAAACAGAACATGATTTTTGTCATTTAATAAACTGACCAAAGTCATTTATTTACTAGACGTTGTCGATCATCTTTGGTAATCAGACTCTTACATCAGATTCTTGGAAACACTTAGGATAATATTGGCAAAATGATTAGTTTAGACACAGAAGATAAATTTCAGATGGAAAGTCTAAATGCCTTGTTTGAACATGCCACAGAAGGTATAATTATTTGTGATCAAAAAGGTGTGATAGTTCGCGCCAACCCGAGCGCCGAAAAAGTGTTTGGTTATGCCAAACAAGAATTGTTAGGAGTAAGAATTGAGGAACTCATCCCAACAAAACATGTCGCCGACCATTCTAAACTCAGAGAGGGTTACATGAAACACCCTCATGCCCGTTCAATGGGTAAAAACATGGATCTTTGTGCTAAAAGAAAAGATAATTCTGAATTTCCTGTTGAAATTAGTTTATCTTATTATAAACAGGCTGAAGAAATGTTTGTGATTGCGTTTATTATCGACATCACAGAACGCAAACAACATGAGAAAAATGTTTTAAAGCTCAATCAGGAACTGGAAAAAAAAGTAGATGAACGCACCAAAGTGCTTCACGAAGCTTTAATAGAACTGGAAAATTCAAAGGAACAATTAAGCGTGGCCTTATCAAAAGAAAAAGAACTCAATGATATGAAATCGCGTTTTGTTACCATGGCCTCTCATGAATTCCGGACACCCTTAAGTACCATTTTATCTTCCATTTCACTGGTTAATAAATACAATGAAGGAGATGAAAAAATAGATAAACATGTGCACCGCATTAAATCTGCCGTCACAAACATGACCTTGATCCTAAACGATTTTTTGTCGGCTGAAAAATTAGAAGAGGGTAAAGTTTTTATGCGCAAGGAGCTATTTAATCTCCAGGGTTTGGTGAACGAAATTCTTAGTGAGATCAATGGTATCCTTAAGAAGGACCAAAAATTACTCTACACACATAGCGGCTCATCAGAGGTTAATTTAGATATTCAAATGATACGAAATATTCTCCTTAATTTGATTTCTAACGCCATCAAATTTTCAGCTGAGAATAAAACAATTTCAATATCTACGAATGTCACTGAGAATGAAATAAAAATTCAGATCTCCGATCAAGGCCTTGGTATTCCTAAAGAAGAGCAAGAACATTTGTTTCAACGTTTTTTCAGGGCTTCTAATGTTACAAACGTGCAAGGAACCGGTTTAGGATTGAACATTGTATCTAAGTATCTGGAGGCTATGAATGGAAAGATAGAATTTGAAAGTGAAGTAGGGGTGGGAACAACTTTTTTTCTCACCTTGCCAAATGAAAAAAGAACCTTACCAATAGAATAGAATATAAGTCAAACTAATTATTTGCAACTATGAAAACCATACTACTTATTGAAGATAATGCCGATGTGCGGGAGAATACAGCAGAAATTCTTGAACTGGCCAGTTATAAGGTCATTCAAGCGGAGAACGGAAAAGAAGGTGTTGAAAAGGCACAAAAAATGATGCCCGATCTGATTATTTGCGATATAATGATGCCGGTTTTAGATGGTTACGGCGTTATTCATTTACTCAACAAAAGTGCCGATACGGCCAGTATTCCATTTATCTTTTTAACAGCAAAAAGTGAAAGACCCGATTTTAGAAAAGGAATGGAAATGGGTGCTGATGATTACATCACCAAACCGTTTGATGATCTTGAATTATTAAAAGCTGTGGAAAGTCGGCTTAAAAAGCACGATATTTTAAAAGCTGAATTTTCAAAAAATGTGGATGGACTTAATAAATTTTTTGATGAGGTGAGTAAACTGGAGGATCTTAAAAAACTTTCATCTAACCGACGTGTAAAGGCTTTTAAAAAGAAGGAGATCATTTTCAGCGAGGGAAACAGTCCAAACTATTTGTTTTTTATGGCAAAAGGAAAAGTGAAAACCTATAAATCGCACGAGTATGGAAAAGAATTGATCACGGCATTATATAAAGAAGGTGATTTTTTTGGTTACACCGTTTTAATGGAAGATCAGCCTTATTCAGAAACAGCAGAGGCCTTGGAAGATTCAGAAATTTGTTTGATCCCTAAGGAAGACTTTTTTTCACTCATGCACAGTAATATGAATGTGATGAAGGTTTTTACAAAAATGTTAACAGATAATATTCTCGATAAAGAAAAGCAGTTGGTGAACTTGGCATATAGTTCGGTGCGTAAGCGCGTAGCAGAAGCCTTACTGCTATTACAAAGCAGATTTGATACCTCAAAGGAAAATAATTTCAGTATCTCCATTTCGCGGGAAGACCTGGCAAATATTGTTGGAACTGCTACAGAGTCCTTAATTCGAACATTAAGTGATTTTAAAGAAGAAAAACTGGTGGAGATCAAAGGCAGTAATATTACTATCATCAACCACGATAAATTAGTGAAATTAAAAGCGTAATGAGAAACCGATAGGTAAAGAAGCTTATTGATTTTTTATCTGAAAGAGGCGCTTACCAGGCCCTGATAAAAAGACTTAATTCATTGCCTTCTTTATTTTGATGTTTGAGCGTCCAATCATCTGTTTTGGTGGTTTCCAGCCAACTTCTTCCTGACTTTCTGAATACTTGTGCCGAAAGTCCGAATTGTTCTTCGAATGATTTTTCCAAGTCTGAAACAAGCATTTCTTCTGTTACATGAATAAATCCGTTTTGGTATTTTTTAGGTAAATCAGTTAATGATAGAGGACGAACGAATAAGTCATTTTTCGGACTTGCCGCCATAACCTTGTGTTTGTGTTTAAAAAACTCAAGTTTTAAAAATGGAAAAGCAAGTGTGAATTCATTTTTAATGAGCTCCAGATTATCGGCACTTGTAATTGTAAATGCAATCATATGCTTAATGGCAGGATTTACCTGAATATTTTTTTTAATTGTCGTATTGTTTTTAAAGGTGAATTATTGAATAATAGACCTTGTTTTATTTATAAATTGTTCAATGATGTTCTTTTCTTTGTTTTTAGGATAAGCCTTTGCGACTACTTCTAAGAGTTTTACTGAACGTTGGATCAGCTCTTTATCCTGTGGTTCAAAATTTTCCCGAATGAACTCCGAAAATTTTAAGATCGTTCCATTTAGGTTAATTCGGTTTCGTTCACTCTCATCAAATTCAAAGTCAACATAAAAAGCCTGATTCATGCCCGATGAATCGTACGTTTTTTCGTTGCTTGCCAGTTCTTTTAAAACAAACTGATGTAGTTTTTCACGTTCTTCAATTTGAACAATACCATCGGCAATAGCAACAGCATAAACCAGTTTTCCAAGCTCTTTGTAATATTGTTTGATGTTTTTCATGCGAATTTTATGTTACTAAACTATTTATTAAAAAGCTGATCTAAAGAGTAAGGATTGTTGCCTGATTGTAAGAGAAGAAGTGCGATCAAAGCAATAAACCGGGGAAACACATGTTTGGTATCCCACATAGGCTCAATAAATGAAAAAGCAATTGAAACCAATATTAAGTCTATGATAAGTAAAACTAAAGCAATATCACTGAATAATCCGACTAAAAGCAATGCTCCGCCAATAAATTCAGTCAAACTGGTGTAGTAGGCCAACAAGGATAAAAGCCATCGGGGGACTTGATAAATGGCCGCTTCACTGCGAAAGGCATCCACAACACCGCTTATTTTGATGCGAAATAATTTGTCGTAGCCCTGAAATAGAAAAAGCACCCCGGCAAAAATCCGCAAAAATAACTCCGCCATATGTAATTGATATTCTGTCATGCCTTGTTCAAATTTCCAACAACAAACTGTTCTTTTATCTGATCAAAATCATGTTTTTTAACTGATATTTATCAACTTACCTGAGCAAGATCTTCTCGACATTTGCTTCGAGAAAATAATTTAATCAACTAAAAAAATCTAATATGAAGACGAATCTTTATGATCAACACAGCGAACACACCGAATGGTTAAAGAACCTGAATTTTTATGTTGACGAAATGACAATCATGCAAAAGCGACTTGAAGATATCAGCAGCAAAAACTCGGGTCTTGAGGTGAGAAAAGAAATTGAGCACTTTCAAAATCAATTCATCATTCAAACGAAATTTATTGATGATATGAAACGGAGTATAAAATTGGACGAAAAAGTGATCATGGCGAACATTAACAGTAACCCTGTCGCTTCTGATCATAGAAAGGCTGAAGATCATACCAAAGAGCGCGACATGATGAAAAGTTTTGAATCTAATTTTGCAGACATCCGCAAAGAGTTTAATTTGTTTTTAAGCAAACGCTCATAATCGGGTACAACAAACTACTTTTAGAAAACAGGGCAATAATTATTGGCCCTGTTTTTTTTGTGATATTCCTAAAAACAAAAAAGCCACAGACTAATCTGTGGCTTTTTAATGAGATCAACAGGAAGGAATTATTTTCCTTTGTTTACTGTACCAGCTAGTTCAGAACCTGCTTTAAACTTTACTACTTTTTTAGCAGCAATTTTAATTTCTTTTCCTGTTTGAGGATTACGGCCTAAACGAGCAGCACGTTTTGCTACTGAGAAAGAACCAAATCCTACTAAACCAATACGATCACCTTTTTTTAAAGCTTTGTGAATCGCTTCGATTGTTGAATCTAAAGCACGTCCAGCGTCTGCTTTAGTTAATTTTGAACCAGATGCAATAGCATCAATTAATTCTGCTTTGTTCATGTTGTTTTTTTAATTAAAGGGTTAAACATTTATTTACTTACATCAAACATAAACATATATTCTAGTATTGTCAAGTGTTTGGGAAGAAAAAATGCTCGATTTGTGCATAAATAGGCACTTTTTTAACATTTTATTTCAAAAATCACTGTTTTGAGGGGTCTTTAGAGCGGTTCAATCCAAATCAACCACGGTTTTTAAGGCTATCAGAGGGTATTTCAAATAATAAATCAACTATTTTTTGATAATAGAGGTAAGTAAAAAAGAAGATGAATAAGGGAATGCACCGTTTGATTCAACAAAAACGAAAACTGTTTTTTTTTTTTTTTTGATCTCACATAATTTGATGAGATCAACGTTTCATCCATTCTTTAAATGAATGACCAAACGGTAAAAATTAAAATAATAACGCCTAATGCAAACAACACTTGAATGATTTCTTGTTTGTCCATTTTATTGTCATTAAAATCGCTTATCATAAGTTTGATTTTTTGTGAGTCATAAATCTAAACTGATTTTAATCGATTAGGTGTTAAAAATAAATTGATAACAAATAATTTACTTGCTGACATTAAATTAAACTAGTGAAATTTGTTTGTTAGTATAGAGGGAATGTTCAGTCTGCTTTAGGCGCTTTAATAAGAGGCAATTCTCATGAGATCATTTTTCTAAGGGTTTTAGATCATAAATTTCTCTTATTTCCATAAATTCTTTTTCCAGATCTAGTCCTGAGTCTTTTAGTTTTCCGGTTCTGACATCAAAGATCCAACCATGAATTTGAGGGAATCCGGTTTTATACCAACTGCGCTGAACATGGTCTATTTTAATCACATTCATGCATTGCTCCCTCACATTTAACTCAACCATTCTGTCAAATAATTCGTGTTCGTCTTTAATACTTTCCAATTCAGTCTGGTGCAATCGCCTTACATCCCTTAAGGTTTGTAGCCAACTGTTTAATTGACCCATATCGCTGGGATTTAATGCCGCTTTAACACCACCGCATTCATAATGGCCGCAAATGATGATGTGTTTAACTTTCAAATGCTCTACCGCATATTGAATCACCGAATTAATATTGTTGTCAGTTGGAATAACCTGATTAGCAATGTTCCGATGAATAAATACCTCACCAGGATTCACACCCATCAGATCTTCTGCGGTAACACGACTATCACTGCAGCCAATGTATAAAAACTCGGGATGTTGTCCTTTAGATAAGTTCTCGAAGTAGAGTGGATCAAGTTCTAATTTACTTGCTACCCACTTTTCATTATTCTTAAATATGGTTTCTAATTTCATGTTAGGTTAAAATATTATTTTGAGATGGTATTGCTTTTAAATGATGTTTGATTTCTAACATTTCTAGTAGGTCAATTTCAATATTTCTACTAATAGAGGTAATTGGTACATCATTTGCACTTCCTTCAAAAGGATTTTCAGAAGTTTCACCAATACGTTCAAGCGTTGTGAAGATCCAGCCTGATAATGCCGAAAAGGGAATGGTCATCCAAATGTAACCCTCTCCCAATTTTGCAAATTCTTGTATCATTCCAAAAGGAATAAGAGCAACAAAAATTTTCACAAACCAATTATTTAAACTCGCATACTGACGAGGATATGGGAAGTTTTTGATCCGTTCACAGGCACCTTGTTGATTATAAAGTTCAACTATTAATCGCTCAAGTTCCATATGTCTGAAATCATCAATCAATCCAGCTTCTAATATATTTCTGAGGTGTTCAGATTGCAAAGCCAAAATTTGTGTGGCTTTATTTGATTTTGATATCACAATTTGATATTCCTTATCGCTTAAATAAGGTTTAATAGCATCTTCCAGTTTGTTATCCTGCTCTTCAACTCTAAACCATTGATTGCGATATTCTTTATTGTGAGGCAGATTAATAGCTTCCCACGTTTTATTCTCTCTCAATTGAAAACGTAAGGCCGTTAACCAGGCAAAATGGCGATTGCAGAGCATTAAATGAAGTTCTTTAAGCTCTGATTCAGATAATTTGGTAATGCTGTGTTTATTGGTAACATAGTCCTTAACCATGATTCCCCAACTCCGACTATAATTGGTAATTGAGCCCCAAATTCGTCGGGCTTCCCACAAACGATCGTAGGAGGCATTGTTTTTAAATCCAACAACAAAGGCCACGGCTGTTCCTAATAAGGCAATTGGAAGCCAAGGCAATAACAGCCATGGCCATTTAAAAAAATGGAATAATGTGGTTGGAATCGAAGCTATTAACAGCAAAACAAAAATATCTCGTCTTGTCCAAAGTATGACTTCTTTAAATGTATAACCTTTACCTATATGCATGCTATCTACAGACTTATTTAAAGAAATAAAAATACAACATATTTCTATTGATGAATTAAATTAACAAATTTCCAGTATTGATGCCATTCCTTCCGCTATTTCGATAGAATCGATTCTTTGATCTTGGTCTTTGGTAGAACCAGTGTAGAATAAATCTGCTCATTTAGAATACAGGATATAAACAGATGCCATGGGTATAAATATAAAAAAACCTCTCATTTCTGAGAGGTTTTTGTACCTCCGGTCGGACTCGAACCGACACAACCGTGATTTACTGGTGTTTGATGCCGATAGCTATCGGCACAGCGCGTTAAGAATACTTAAGGATTAATTTTTGAGACATCTCCGGATAACGTTTGAGATTTTGAATATAAATTCTGCTTTTCATGTTTTTTATGTGAGATTCTATTTTTCTTGCGCAAGAAATAGTTAAATGATCTATAAAATAAAAGAGTTCCCAATCAGAGTATTTGGCAGTGAAACTCGATTGAAATTCTTTCTCTAAGTGATAAACAATTCTTTGATCTTGGTCTTTTGTAGAACCAGTGTAGAATAAATCTGCTAGAGTACCATAAAACGTAAAGCCCTCCCGAATTAACGAAAGGGCTTTTCTGTGCTTTCGCACCTGCTCGCTCAAAAGCCCACCGGGCTTTTGCCGTACCCCGGGCCGGACTCGAACCGGCATGCCAGTGAAGACACTGGTGTTTGAGACCAGCGCGTCTACCAATTCCGCCACCGAGGCATTTTAATAGGCGGGCAAAATTACGTTAAGTTTTGCTTAAAACAAAATAATAAGCCCATAATTGCCTTTATTTTTGTGCCATATCCCGAACTTTTGCTATATTTGCAGTCCTTAAAAAAATGGAATCACAGGTAAAATTATTTTCAGGAATCGCTACAGAATCTTTAGCCGAAAAAATTGCATCATCTTATGGGCAATCACTTGGTAAAGTGGAGCATTACCGCTTTAGCGATGGCGAACTACAGGCTTCTTATGAAGAGAGTCTGCGTGGACACAGTGTGTTCATCATGCAAAGCACCATGCCGCCTGCTGATAATTTAATGGAACTCTTATTACTCATTGACGCTGCAAAACGCGCCAGTGCCAGACACATCGTAGCCGTTATTCCATATTATGGATATGCCCGTCAGGATAGAAAAGACAAACCCCGTGTTGCCATCGGCGCTAAATTAGTAGCCGATATGCTGGCAGTTGCCGGCGCAACCCGCGTGATGACCATGGATCTGCATGCTGATCAAATTCAAGGTTTTTTTAATGTGCCTGTAGATCATTTGTACGCTTCAACTATTTTTCTTCCATACCTTCAATCTTTACATCTCGACAATCTTACCATTGCCGCTCCTGATATGGGTGGTAGTAAGCGCGCCAACAGTTATGCCAAACATTTAAAGGCAGAAATGGTGATCTGTTACAAACAAAGAGCGAAAGCCAATGTGGTGGAAAGTATGACTGCCATTGGAGAAATTGAAGGAAGAAACATCGTTCTGGTGGATGATCTGGTGGATACCGGTGGAACTTTGTGCAAGGCCGCAGAAATGATGTTAGACAGAGGCGCTTTAAGCGTGAGGGCTGTTTGTACACATCCCGTGCTTTCAGGCAAAGCTTACGAAAATATCAATAACTCTAAACTTAAAGAGTTAATTGTAACCGATACCATCCCTTTAACTCAACAAAGCGATAAAATAAAAGTATTAACCGTTTCTGACCTTTTTGCGAAAGTGATCAACAGTGTTCACAATTACGAATCGATCAGTGGAAATTTTATCATGTAATTCCCGTTTAAACTATATAAAAGAGCCATAGAGAAGTAACGGGCTTTTCTCAACTCACTAAAAAAAACAAAAAAATGAAAACAGTATCTTTGAGCGGTTCGCCAAGAGCGAACGTAGGGAAAGTGGATGCTAAAGCTGTGAGAGCTCTAGGCCAGGTTCCATGTGTAATTTATGGAGCAGGTGAGCAAATTCACTTCAGTGCCGACATTCGTCACTTTAAAAACATAATTTTCACACCTGAAACTAATTTAGTGAACATCGAAATAGGTGGTAAAACCTACAAGACCGTTCTTCAGGAAGCACAATACCACAAAATTAGTGATAACTTAATTCACGCCGACTTTTTACAAGTAACAGAAAACAAACCGGTGACTGTTCAACTGCCGGTTAAAACTGTTGGTACTTCCGAAGGGGTAAAAGCAGGTGGTAAATTAACTCTTAAATTACGTAAACTAAAAGTAAGAGGTTTAATTTCAGATCTTCCTGAATACATTGAGTTAAACATCGAAAAATTAGCTATCGGTAAGTCAATCTCCGCTGGTGATGTTAACATCAAAGGTATTACCTTATTACATCCAAAAAATATTTCTATTGTAAGTGTTGATACAACACGTGCAGTAGTTGCTGAGGAACCTGCAGCTGCAAAACCTGCTGCTCCGGCTCCTGCTGCAAAAGCAGCTGCTCCTGCTGCTAAGAAATAAGCTTCTCTTTTTAATTTTAAAAACCTCCATGCAAATCATGGAGGTTTTTTTAGTTTATAGATATCCGGAACCACCAATTACACCTAAAGTGATTTTATTCTAAGGCATCTTATAGCTTGTGTAATCTTTAATCTGCTTCCTTTTTCCTGCCAAATAATACTTCCTTTAGCCCTTAACATCCAACAGCCTTAAATGCCTTTAATGCTTAAAAAAAACACTCGTTCGTCTTATGATTCAATTGAATTTGGGTTTCGAATTTATAGAAGGTTCATTCAAAGAGAAATGTTTCTTCTAATACAATTATACAAGATTTCTGGAGAGAAACAGATGTGTAAGTCAAACCTCATCAATGACTATAATATCTTAGTGTTTCTAAGTGTTCTAAGTGTCCGATAGCTATCGGACTTAGTGGTGTTCTAAATTAGAACTTACTTCTCAAACGAGCTGACTTACGTGCTTTCTTGAAGATATAGCTGGCCGTTATTTCTAAGGTCATATAAGAGTCTTTTTGAGAATCACCTCTTTGCGCGCCGGTTCCATCCGCATTGGGTGAGGTGGCGGTTTCATAACCAGGCATTTTAAGACTTGGGTCAGCCATCTCTCTCGAAATAGAGCCATAAGCAGCTTCCAAGGCATTAGGATCATAATAAACGCCACTTACATCATCAATGTAATCACTGCGTGTTGGTCGGTAAGAAAATTCAATGCCAAAGGACCATTTTTTGTTCAAGGTCAACTTATAATATGCTCCTAATGGAAAACTCACACTGATTTTTGAATATTGTTTTGGACCACCATCTAAACCTTGTCCTTCCGTATGCAAAGGCCTTAAATCCACCCATTCTCCGTTGGCACGTTGTCCTTTGGGATTATAATAAAAAGCGCCCACACCTATAAAACCATATAAATTATGGGTAATGTTCTTCATACGACCATAATTCCGTCTTACCCCATATTTACTCGCCCCACGTTTGGTACTTTGATAACCGGCCTCAACCCGGGCACTTAATTCATAAATATTGGATTTGAAGTTTAGATTCCGGTTATAACGAATAGGCTCTTTAGACTCCGCATCATTTCCCTTCACATTTAAATAACTGAATTTAGCTGCCACATTGGCCCAGCGTTTTATCTTGTACCTTCCGCCAAAACCAAATGCCATGCGACTTTGATTAAAGTTTAAGTCAGCCGGACTGTAATCCCTTCCTTCCCCTTTTTTACCACCCAGATCCCCTAAAAAATTTGAAGTACCTAAGGTAACGAACAATTCGCGCTTATATTTTTTCCACTCATTAGGGCGCATAAAGCTCTGGGCATTCATCCCAAAAATGAAAAAGACAAGAAGAATCAATAAAAGTGCTCTTTTCATTTAAAAACGAGTGTCAACATCTAGCAAAAATAAGCCTTTAAAGGCAGACTAAAAAATAATCAGGACTTTTAATAAACAATAATGAGTTAATAATTAAGGGTTTAAATGAGATTAAAACACATTATTCGAAAAAGAAATCACTAAAATTAATAAAGTAAACGCGCTCTGTAGCCCTAGTTACAGCTGTATATAACCAACGAAGATAGGATTCATCAATAGCTTCTTCTTTTAAATAGCCTTGATCAATAAATACAACAGCCCATTGTCCACCTTGCGATTTATGACATGTAACGGCATAACTGAACTTAACCTGAAGGGCATTGTAATAGGGACTTTTCCGGAGATACGCTGTCCGATTGCCTCTTATCGGCTCATCACTCACTTCTTCCAATAACTGATTGTACAAGCGTTTCTGATCCTCCTGACTCAACGAAGGGTTGTCGGTATATAAACTATCCGTCAGCAGTTTTACTTGTTGCTCCGGCAAATTGGGATAATCCATAAACTTAATGGCACATTCGCAAAAATGAAAGCCGTAAAGTTCTTGCCGATTTATGATCCGCACCAGTTCAACCATATCACCATTGGCAATAAATCCGGCTTCGCCATTATTTTCAGGTAACCAGAAATAATTGTTTTTTACCACCATTAATTTGTCACCTGCACAAAGGTCCTCCTCATACAGTTTTACCCGATTTCTAAATGCCTGGTTGAACAAATTGGCTTGTTTATTGCTGCGCGTAATGATCAGTACATTTTCTTCACCGTATTTTGAAAGGCAAGAGTTTAACGTGTCTTCCAGATCTTCGCCGCTTAAACGCACAACATCAGCGCCAGTGAGTAGTTTTGGAAATATGAACGGTGTTAAACCAATGGCATTCCTCAACTGAGTGGCATTTAAGAGAATACCGCTTTCTTCCTTTTGGCGTGCCACTTCCTTTAATTCGTATTGGGCAATGTTTAAATAAAAGGCTGTTTTAAGATAATCCGAATTAAGCGCGGGACTTTCATTACTTCCTACCGGCGGTAATTGTGCGGTGTCGCCCACAAGAATGAGCTTGCAGTTTTCACCGCTATAAACATACTCAAACAGGTTTTCAAGCAAATTGTTAAATAAACTCTCTCCGCCACTGTCGGTGCCAATCATCGAAGCCTCATCAACAATGAACAAAGTGTTTTTGTGTAAATTTTCTGAGAGAGAAAATAGCATGCGGCCTTCTCCGTCCATTTCTTTTCGAAATATTTTTTTATGAATCGTGAAGGCTGTTCGCTGTGAATAGGCACTCAGTACTTTTGCAGCACGTCCTGTTGGAGCCAATAAAACACTTCTCCAACGAATGCCCGGTAAGGCTTGTGTAAGAGCCGAAATAAGTTTGGTTTTACCGGTTCCGGCATAACCTTTCAAAATAAAAACGCTGCGCTCCTCCTTTTGAAAAACAAATTCAGATAATTTAATCAGCGCTTCTTTTTGGTTATCGTTAGCCTCAAATGGCAAATAGGCTCGTATTTGTGATCTAAACTCTTCTATTGGACTAGGCTTCAACATCTCCTGAGTTCAAAAATAAGGACAAATCCTTGCCAAGCCATTTTTTCTAACAAATAAATGAAACTATCCGCCACCTGATCTACCTTATTTAATTCGAATTAGGCTTTATTTTAAGAATGTATTAGCTTTGCTTTTTATGAATAACGAGGCTTTTATCACCAAATATCATGCAAGTCTGAAACAAGCTTACTCCGGCTCATCAAACTTGTCTCTCCTGTTTGGTCAAAACACCTTTATGTTTGCCGTACTTTCTGAAAACAATCAGCGTTGTTTAGAATTAGGGCATGTAGAAATAAATGCCGGTTCAATGGCAAATGATCCCTCCGATGCTTTGGTTTTTCTGATCAATAATTTTTTGTTGCACCAAAAGAAATTTAATAAAGTACAATTATCATTGCTCTCTGGGGATTTTACACTCTTACCTGAAGCTTTTGCCGCAACCGCCGATTCCAAAACGATCTTGAATTTCGCTGCCGGATTTTCGAAAGCTTCCGTTACCAGACAACACCATTTAAGTGGTTTGAACTTTTTATTTGCCATCGATCAGAAACTCATAACTTTTATAGAAAACACTTTTCTAAATGTTTCGGTTCGGCACGCCGGAGCAACATCAATCGATTTGTTGATGAGCCATCATTCGCTTTTGAATACCAATGTATTTCTAAATATTTACGATACCAGTTTTGAATTGCTCATCAAAGAACACAACAAACTTATTTTTTATAACAACTTTAGGTATGAAAATAATGAGGATATTTTATACTATCTGTTGTTTACCATGGAACAGTTTGAATTAGATCCATTGCACGTCAAATTGAGTTTGGCAGGGCAAATTGAGACTACTGGGGACTTAGCACTAAGTATTAAAAAGTACGTCAAGCAACTTAGTTTTGTAAGTCACCATCCATCCTTAAGTTTAGAAGGTGAAATGGCAAATTTACCGCAGCATTATTATTTCACCTTATTAAATCAACACGTATGCGAATTATAGGCGGTTCCCGCAAAGGCTATGTAATTAAAGCCCCAAAAGATCTGCCCGTTAGGCCAACAACCGATTTCGCGAAAGAAGGTTTATTTAATATTCTCTCTAACAGATTCGATCTGGAAGGAATGACAGTATTGGATCTGTTCAGCGGCACCGGACATATTTCACTGGAATTTGCATCCAGAGGTTGCCGTGACTTAGTTGGGGTTGATCAAAACTACAAATGTGTTGGTTTTCTAAAGGCCATGAGTGAAGAACTCAAGTTCAATATTAACCCGGTGAAAAGTGACGTGTTTGATTTTTTAAAAAAAACATCAGCCAAATTTGATATTATCTTCGCCGATCCGCCCTATGATCTGGCGAACATTGCTGAGATCAATACCCTGGTATTCGAACGAAATTTATTGAATAAAAATGGTATCCTCATCATTGAACATGGTTCTAAGACAGACCTTTCACAAATGACTGGATTCACGCGTTTACGCAATTACGGCAATGTAAATTTCAGTTTTTTTGAAAATACCTTAATCAGCGAATAACGCCAATCTCTTTGCCGATCTCTGTGAACATTTCTTTCACCTTCTTGGCAGTTACTTCATCTCCGGTAGCCCTTAAATAGGTATCTGTTAAGGTTAAAACGTTCTGGTGGTAAAATTTTTTCATTTCATCCACCATCATTTCCTTTGTCCATAGGTCAATGCGCAAGGTGTTGTTTTCTTTGGCATCCCATAAGGCAATCATCAAGCTTTTGCATTCGCTTGATTCGCCGCTATCCGGTGCATTCCATTGAATGGTGGTTGGTAAGTTGTTTTCGTCAACGCTAACTTTAAAATTTATCTCTGATGTTTTCATTTATTATTCGCCTAAAATTTTGAATTCAATTCTCCTGTTATGGGCATGCTCTTCTTCACTGCAAGGAACGTCATCTTTGCAATGATTTAATAATTGTGTTTCTCCATAGCCCTTGGCAGATATCCTTTCAATGCCAATAGAAGAATGGGTAATATAATCCACTACCGTTTTGGCGCGCTGCTCACTAAGTTTTAAATTAGCCTCTGCATTTCCTTTACTGTCTGTATGGGCACCAACCTCAATTTTGAGACTCTTGTTTGCATTTAAGACTAATATCACTTTGTCAAGAATTTCTTTTGCCTCTTCCGATATAGTATATCTGCCTGGTTCAAACATGATGTTTTCAACAATTAACTTGTTTTCTTTTGAGATAGCTGCCAGATCTGTCGGATTCGATTTTTTACTGTCCACCAACTCCAGCCAGGGGTCATCTAATTCAATGGCACGTATACTCGAAAGTTCTGCACTCACCGGTTTATAAGTAAACTTGGCCCCTTTTTGGTGGGTCATGATCTTGATCAGATTCTCTTCTTCACTATAAATTAAAATATTCTTAAACACATCCAGCACATTATCGGTGTTTTCTGCGCTTAAAAAGAAACGTTTTAAAAACGGCAGATACTTAAATTTAAAGGTTCCAAAGTCATCAGTGATGGCACTGTCAATGACCTCGTAATCATCGTTCAATAAAATTATTTTTAGTCTCCCAATTGGTTGATTGATGTTATCTCCAAAAACAGTCGCCTTAACATCCATTTTCATTTCTGTTTCATTCACACTTAGTTCAATAAATTTTTTGTTGGCATTTGCACGAATGAGTGTAGCGTCTTTTCCTGCAACAAGACTGTCTAAGGTAGCCAGGTATACATCTGTCTTACTCAGGAGGTCTATTTTTTCTCCTTTTAATAATCCTTCTTTATCAATAGCGATACAATAAGACACATCCGGCCGGATGTCTTCAAACACAAAGGTTCCAAATAAATTAGTGGTGATTTTCTTAAGGATCGTATTGTGCCTGTTGAGTAAATAAACACTCCTTTCAGCATAGAACTTTTTTTCCTTCACCGAGGCAGATACCAGTTTTCCTCCTATGTTGTAAACAAAGCTATTATCAATAAGTAATTGGGCTTCTGCACTGCTTAAATTCCATTCACAGCTTCCTTTAATGGTTTTGGAAGAAGAAATGTTTTTGTTTTTTGAATTGTGAAGCTCGATGGGATCAATTGAAACACTGTCCGGAATGTTCATGACGAGTTTCGATACACGGGAAGGAGCAATGCCTGAAAAGGCAAACACCCCAAATTTATTCGTGCTTCCACTGGCAAGGATTTCTCCGGTCTTACTGATGACCGACACCATTCGGCCTCCTGCCGGTTTAAGTTCTTTTTCATGTAAGAATATTTTACCTGTAAAAAGACCGGGAGCTTCCAGTGGTAAGGCAATTTTTGAAGGATCTACATAGTCTCTTGTTGGTCGCATGATGATGGAATGCGCAAAAGCATTATTATAAGCGGTATCTGCCACCATGCTTTTTAAGCCATCATATGTTATTTTAAAAAAGGGATTTTTAAAAACCGTGGTATCCACATCTTCATCATTTTTGTATACAAATGGAATGATCAGTTCATAACCCATCAAATAATAATATTTTTCAGGAGGCAAGGTATTAGCAATGACCTGCATAGAAATAACCGGAGATAATGGATGTTGAAAATAGATATCATAGATCTTGCCGTACTTAAAAACCAGTTTAAAATCAGAACTCGATTGGGTATTTAAAGTTTTGGTTGTAATACCATTGACTTTAATTGAAATGGACACTTGTTTGAGTGGAATGTTATTTAATTGGGTATGACCAATTAAGGTGACTTGCCCACTGCAAATTAAACTCCAATTCAGGATCATTAATAAAAAAAAGATTCTTTTCATCGTGGGAAGCACTAAATATAAAGGTTTTAGCTTGTTCAACCAAAATATTTTTGCTTAAAATGCTCGAAATATAAACCAATTATTTCTGCTTTTAGCAGGTTTAACTGTTCTTTCGTCTAAAATCAAGCGAGCAAATCGTTTATTTTGACGAGTGGATGGAAGGTTCAAGGCCTATAAGGTTTCACATCTAAATGATCTGAACAGGTTTCTAATAGCTTTGCCATCGTTTTATGAAACACCGGATGAATAAACTCTGCGGCGATTTCTGTTAAAGGAATTAATACAAATTTACGCAACTGTAGCCTGGGATGGGGCACTTGAAGGCTGGCTGTGTGTATGACTTCATCATTATAAAATAAAATATCAAGGTCTGCCGTACGGTCTGCGTATTGTGGTTTTTCCCTTTTACGTCCTAGTTGCAGCTCAATTTTCATCAATTTTTGCAACAGCTCCCCTGGCGAGAGAGTTGTTTGAATTTTGATCACCTGATTTAAAAAGCTAAACGATGAACTTAATCCCCAGGCGGCCGTTTGATAAATGCTTGAGCAGGCTATAATAAGGCCACACTCCGTCTCAATATCCCGCCTACTTGCTAGGATATTGTTTAGCCTGTCGCCTTCATTTCCGCCCAACCCTAAAAAAACCTCGTTCATAACATCTTTTAATAAGCCTGCATTTATTAGTTTATTTTTACCGAAAAATACAAATTTATCAGCTTAACAAAGAAATCAATCATCAACCAGTAAATCTCCTCCTACCATGAAACAATTTTTCGGCGCCTTTTTCGGATCCATCATTGGAATTATTCTTGCCACAGTTCTTGCCATCGTCATTATCATCGCAACAATTAAATCGAGCTTTAATGATGCATTTAAAGACAATGAAAAGGAAGAGTCTGCAAAATCAGGTGCTATTCTCAAGATGGTCATTGATGGTGAGATCACCGAACGTGAAAAAGTAAATCCATTCGCTGAAATGGGTAGCCTGGCTAATTTAGGCGAAGACGATGGTATGGGATTAAATACATTGGTTCAAAAGATCAATGCTGCAAAAGACGATAAAGATATCAAAGGTATTTACCTACAATTCAAAAACCTTGAAGCAGGATTTGCCACCGTTCAGGAACTTAGAAAAACATTACAAAATTTCAAAAATTCAGGAAAATTTATTTACAGTTATTCGGAAGGCTTTAATCAAAAGGAATATTACCTGGCTTCCGTATCCACAAAAGTTTTTCTCAACCCTCAGGGAGAGTTCGACTGGAAGGGGCTTGGCGCTAGTCTGATGTTCTTTAAACAATCCTTCGAAAAATTAGATATCGAAATGAATGTCTTTAGACATGGAAAATTTAAAAGCGCCATAGAGCCTTTTATTCTCGATAAAATGAGTCCGTCAAACAGATATCAATCAGAGATTTTTTTGAATAGTATTTGGAACAGCATGCTAACGGATATTTCAAAGGACAGAAAAATCAGTATCGCTGAATTAAATAACATGGCAAATACCTTGCAAATACAATACCCGGAAGATGCTTTGGGTAAATTTGTAGATGCCTTGGCATACGAAGATGAGGTGGCATCAGAACTCAAAAAAGCCATTAAATTAAAAGAATCAGAAAAATTGAAGTTTACTAGCCTATCAAATTACGAGACACCTTCCAAAGATTTAAAAGTAAAAGCCTCAAAAATTGCGGTAATCTATGCTGTTGGTTCAATAGGTGGTGGCGAAGGAAACGATGAAGAAATTGGCAGTTCACGCCTGGCAAAGACCATCAGAGAGGCGCGTTTAGACGATAAAATTAAAGCCATTGTATTTCGAGTGAATTCTCCCGGTGGTAGTGCTCTCGCCAGTGACGTGATCTGGAGAGAAGTTTTGTTAGCGAAGAAAACAAAGCCGGTGATTGTAAGCATGGGCGATCTGGCAGCAAGCGGCGGTTATTATATTAGTTGTGCCGCCGACCGTATTTTCGCACAGCCTAACACCATAACAGGCTCCATTGGTGTATTTGGTTTAATTCCAAACTTGCAAAAAATGCTCCAAAATAAATTGGGTATCACCATCGATACAGTAAATACAAATAAATACAGCGATTTGGCAAGTGGCCTCCGACCATTTACCGAAAAAGAATACAACTACATTCAAAATTCAGTCGAAAAAATTTACGACACATTTACAAAACGCGTCGCCGAAGGCCGAAAAATGTCCCAAGCTGAGGTGGATAGCATAGGGCAGGGGCGAGTTTGGACAGGTTCAGATGCTGTTAAAATTAATCTCGTTGATGAATTGGGCAGCTTGAACGATGCCATTGCCTACGCTGCTAAAAAAGCAAAATTGAAAGAATACAAACTGGTTGAATTGCCAAAACTGGTAAATCCTTTGGATGAATTATTTGGCAAAAAAGAAACAGAACTCGAAACTAAAATACTGAAAAGTAACTTAGGTCCAACTTACACCTATTTTAAACAAGTTCAGGACTTAATGAAATTAGAAGGCATTCAAGCCCGTTTGCCATTTACCTTGGTTATTAATTAGTTAACCTCAAAAAATTATTTTTTAATGTTGTATAAGCGTTTAGTCGGACGGGTATTGCCTTTTTGAACTTTTGAAGAGATAGCTGCAGACCAGGCTAGGCGGCTTGTATTTGAGCGTTTAGAAGAGAAGCCTGGGATGACAGCGGTTTTACTTTCGCTGCCTCTTCCTCGCGAAAGTAAAAATCTCCTACAAAAGTTCAAAAGCGTTTTGGTTACTTTTGCGCGCCAAAAGTAATAAAAGAAATACCAAGATTTTAGAATGTTGCCTTCATTACTTGTAGTTTAGAGCCCATTAAATCTATCAGCTGCAATTGACACCAATGGGTTGTAGACTTTTTGAGGCTCGACTAATTAAACTAATTACCACAATCTTTATTAGTTTGGTTTCAATATAAAAACAAAGTAGTTAAAAACTAACTCCTGTGTAAACACCTCTTGTACAAAGCATCCATGTCTTCGCACAAGCGTGTATAATGAAATTTTTTAATAACAGATTCACTGGCTAAACCGGCCTTTGATTGAACTTCTTCAAAATTATTGACGGCAAACAATAAATTGTTTTTAAAAGTCATTTCATCATTAGCTTCCGACAATAATCCACATTCAGGATGCAAGATATCCTTTATGCCACCAACATTCGTGGTCACAATAAATTTCGAAGCGGCCTGCGCTTCAATCAAACTGACCGGCGTTCCTTCATTTTTAGAACTCAGGCAAACAATATCTAATCCCGCCAGGGCCACATCCACTTCTCTGATCCAACTCGTAAAACAAATTAGCTCTTTTTTACCAGTGCCCATTGAATAGTTCAAGCCTTTCTCCTTAACATAGGCCATTAAAGCTTCCTTTGTTTCACCATCACCAACAATATAAGCACTTATTTTTCTCTTGCTGTTTTTTGAAACATATTCAATGGCATCAATAAATAAATAATGATTTTTGATCGGTGCCAATCGACCAATGATACCAATCACAATTTCATCAGCGGCAATGTGATACTTCGTGCGAAATTGATTTCTTTTTTCAATTTGTCCTTCTTTAAATCGGTTTAGATCAAAACCCAAAGGTATCACCTGTATTTTCTCCGCCTCACAGATCTTATGCTCTAAACACAATTCTTTTTTTTGAACTTCACTAATTGCAACAATGGCTGTGCTGCGTTTGGCAAGATAACGTTCTATCCATTTAAAAATACTTGTTTTAAATTTTCCAAAATAACCATGAAACACATGGCCGTGAAAGGTGTGAACAATTACAGGCACCTTACAATGAAAGGCCGCCAATCTCCCAACTGCTCCGGCCTTACTGGCGTGCGTGTGAACAATGTCGGGCTTGTAGTCACGAATGATTTTTTTTATTTTTCGATAGGCTAAATAGTCGCTCAAAGGATTCACACTTCTTCTCAATTCTAAAATGATCTCAGGTTGTAATCCTAATGAATGAGGAATGTACAAGGAACTCTCTTCACCCGGCTCTTCAGGACCTCCAATCAATAAAGTGTCATAGTTCTCAGGCAAGTATTTGCTCAAATAAGAAACATTATAACTTATTCCTCCTAAATTGAAACGATTAATGATGCGTAATATTTTTGGCACAAAACTTAGTTTAAAATTAAAGTACAATTTTTATGTTAAATAGCCGGACCTTCATTTTTTATAGACGTATGTGGTTAATTTGTCTATTAAAAAAAACACGTGACCCATCCGTTTTTTTTTGTCAAATATACTTGAATACTGTATTACAAAAATATTATCTTAGACCTTTATTTTGAAGAACACACGGTACATAATTTTTAAGATGCTGCTTTTGTGCAGCGTTTCACTTTTTTCTCAACAATTGAGATTTAAACACATTACCAGTGAAGAAGGATTAAGTACCAATTTCGTGAGCACCATTATTCAGGATGAGCTCGGCTTTATGTGGTTTGGAACTCAGGATGGTTTAAATAAGTACGATGGTTACCAGATCAAAGTGTTTAAGAATGATCCCACTAATCCTAATTCATTATCCTGCTCCGATATTACCGCACTAAAACAGGTAAAATCAAATCTTATTCTGGTAGGTACCAAAGAAGGATTGAACTTCTTCGACCCGGTAACCGAAAAATTCAGTGCCATGCAAAAAGCCGACCGGGGTTTAAATAGCCGCGTTAACGCTATTTTTAAGCTCGATGAAAACACAGCTCTCATTGGTACCGAAAAAGGACTTTTTATACTGAACTTCAGCAATCGAACCATTAAAAATCCATTTTTTAAAACGGATGAACAAGTAAGTGTAAAGTGCATTGAATCCTATAACAATGAAGTATACATAGGTACAATGGAAAAGGGCTTATGGCGTTTGAATAAAAATAATGCTCTCGAGAAAATTGATTTTGTGCAATCAGAATACTTTCCTGTAAAAATAGATGAATTAAAAACAATCATGCACATAGGCAGCTACAGTGGTAAAATGTACCTGGGCACCTATGGAAACGGTATTTTTAAAGTGGATAGAAATTTTGAGATCGAAGCCAAGATCTCATTTTTGAAGCAGGATGAAATGTCTAATTACATCAAAGACTTTGTTATTCGCGATAGTAAGATCTTTGTCGCTTCCTCATGGGGAATTTTAGTTTACAATATGTTGAATGAACGGGTAGACTATTACACCAAACAGCAAGCACCTCTTACCTTGAATTCAAATGCAGGCAATTGTATTTATAGTGACACAGAAAATAATTTGTGGATAGGTACCGATCTGGGCGGAGTGAACATCGCCTTTTTCAGATCTCAAAAATTCCCCTTGTCAATTGAAAACACTGAAAAACAGCTCGAGAATATTTATGCCTTTTGTGAAAACGGAACCCGCTCTGTTTTTTTAGGCGGAATTAAAACCTTTCACGAACTAAACCTTGAAACAGGAAATGTTCAAGCTCACAATAAAGATTTTCCAAAAGAACATATCCTCTGTATTGCCAAAGAATCAGCCAATGTACTTTGGTTGGGAACTAACGGTGGCGGATTGATTCGATATGATAAGAGCACTAAAAGAAGTAAAGCCTTTTTAAATAAGGAATCTGGCATTACCATTAATTGTCTTAAAATGGATGGTGATCATTTATACGCAGGTTCTTCGGGGGATGGTTTATTCAAAATAAATGTAAAAACATTTGAACTGACTCAGTTCACAGAAAAAGAAGGACTCGAATTCTTAAGTATTAACGCCATTTTTAAGGACTCAAAAGGCAAAGTTTGGTTAGGATCTGCTGATGGAGGATTGATCAAATTAAATGGTTTTGATAAGAACGGAAAATTAAGTGTTGAGAAAACGTTTAGCAACAAAGGAAAATTGGGAGAAATTGCATCTAACACCGTGCTGGATATCAATGAAGATAAAGGCGGTAATATATGGGCGGCGACATCTTCCGGATTAAGTAAATTACTGGCGAACAATACCTTTTATAATTTTTATTCCAAAGATGGCCTGGCAAATACATATCTATATTCAATCCTTAAAGACAGTACCTCCAATTTTTGGATGAGTTCAAATGCCGGCATCATTCGATTTAATCCAATGAAGGCAGAAAAAGAAATTACTTTCAAAAACTATAACATCAAAGATGGTCTGATCAACATTGAATACAATAAAGGCGCTGCCTTGGCTGCAGAATCGGGCATGATGTATTTTGCCGGTAACAAAGGCTTTAATACCTTTCGGCCAACATCTATTAAAGATAATTTACACACTCCTCAACCCTATGTGATCAGTTACAAAAGAAGTGGTAATGATGTTGAAACAGACTCTTTGATAGCCTATAAAAAACACCTGAGTGTGTCGTGGGCAGATAATTTTTTTCAATTTGAATTAGTGGCCATTGATTATACCGATCCGTCAAAAAATATTTTCAGATACAAACTCGAAGGCTATGACAAAGACTGGTCTGCACCTACCAATGTCAGATATGTATCCTACACACAATTACCGGGCGGTAATTATACCTTCAAAGTTAAAGCTGCTAATAATGACGGCATTTGGAACGAGCAACCTTATGAACTTCATATTACTGTGGTGCCACCTTTTTGGAAGACCAAAACATTTTACGTGCTTATCATTCTCCTCGGATTCACCTTGATCTATTTCTATATTCAACTCAGAACAAGGGCCATGAAAAAAGAAAATAAGGTCCTTGAAAATAAAGTAGCCGAGCGAACCAAAGAATTAGAAGAAAAAAACAGAGACATTACCGGAAGTATTGTTTATGCGAAACGGATCCAGGAAGCCATTCTGCCTTCTAAGGACACCATCTACCAAAAACTCAATAAGGTATTTATTTTATATCAGCCAAAAGATATTGTGAGCGGCGATTTTTATTGGTTTGCTGAAGAAAACGGACATAAAATATTTGCAGTGGTTGATTGCACGGGGCACGGTGTTCCCGGCGCATTTATGAGCATGATCGGCCATAATCTTTTGCATCAGATCGTTTTGGAAAAAGGAATTACTGAGCCGGGAGATATCTTAAATTACCTTCATAAAGGTGTTCAGGATGCTTTGCGTCAGGGACACAATGAAATAAACACCAACGATGGTATGGACGTTTCTATCATTGCTATCAATGAGGCGAAGAAGGAGATTAAATGGGCAGGAGCCAATCGCCCTTTGGTCATCATTAATAAAAGCGGAGAGCTCACAAAAGTGGATGGCAATAAATTCCCAATTGGCGGCGCTCAGTATGATGTAAACAGACATTTTACCACCAGAAATGTGACTGTCAACGAAGCGTCCATGGCCTATATGTTCTCCGATGGTTATCCTGACCAGTTTGGCGGCGATAAGGGTAAAAAATTCATGGTAAAACGGTTTCATGACCTGCTGACCGAAATCCATCTAATGGGAGCAGAAGAACAACGTTTATACCTAAAAAATGAATTTGAAAAATGGCGTATGAACCACGAACAAGTGGACGACGTTTTAATCGTCGGAATCCAAATTTAATCTATATTTGTCGATAAAAATGCTTTGTTCGTCTAAAAATGATCCATTCTGGCCTAAAATTACCCTTCCTTTTTAGTCTATACTTAGTCCTGCTTTTATCGGCTTGCAAAAAGAGAGAGACCTTTCAAAACGATACTGAAACCCAGTCCTTAATTGACAATGCCCTGGCCGAACAAGAATTAATGGCAATCATTCCCGCAGCTATTCAATATCTTCAAATAGCCGAACAAAATACCGGAAAGGCGGTGATAACAAGTGATTGTTATACCATTTCACTGCTCAGTGGCGATACAGTCGATTTTGATCCACATGTGGTATACCAGGTAATTGTCAACAGTAGTAACTGCTCTCAGCCTTATGCAGACCAGAAAGTACGTTCAGGAGGATTATGGCTCAGAACGAACGGAAAAATAAGCCAAACAACGACACAATTTGTCATTAAATTAAACAATTATTTGGCAAACGGCTTAGATTATAACTGCGATAGCATGGTTGTTCACTTAAAATCAGTGAGCGATTCTAAAATTAAATTATCAGCTGAAATCATTGCAGCGAAGTGTTCAGGCCAAAATTTTACTATTTTATATGAAGGCTCCAAGAATATTCAACTCAGCAAAACCATCTCGGGATCAAATGTGCAATGGCTTTCTTATATGGATGGAAAGGCCTTTGCTACCAATCGATTTGGAATAAGTTTTGAAACAATTTCTGACACATTAAATTCAATTGAACAGAGTTCGAATTGCAATTTCTTTACAAAAGGATTACAACAAATTACCAATAAAGACAGGTCACCATACATTGTTGATTATGGAAATGGAACCTGTGACGAAATTGCTTCATACAATATTTTTGAAAATACTGTAGAATTTAAATTAAAATAATATATTTACAGCAAATTAAAGCAAGTTATTCCATAGTGGACGTTTTCGATATATACGATAAAATGGAGCGAAATAATATTTTGCTTTCATTTAAGGGGGAAATTACCTCCGATTTGCTGACCTCAATTCTTCAGATCATGGAGAATAAAATGGATAACATGCAGGAGGAGCCCAAAATGAAAAAGAAGGTATACAATGTACTGGTAGAGTGCTTGCAAAATCTTTATCATCATTTGGATGAAATTTCTGAAGTAGACATGGAATCTGAAAAAATCAGATCAGCCATATTTACAATAGGGAAAATTGATAATAAATATTCGATCATTACAGGTAATTATATTTTGAATGAAAACATCAACGGCTTAAAAAACCGTTTAGATGAGGTAAATTCACTTTCAAAAGAAGAATTAAAAGAATATTACAAAAAAGTGTTGAATAACGGGGAAATGTCCTTAAAAGGTGGTGGCGGATTAGGAATGATTGACATTGCCCGTAAAACAGGTGAAAAATTAGAATATAATTTTTTGGAAATTGACAATAAAGTTTCTTTCTTTACACTTAATATAAAAGTATCAAATCAACAAAATTAAAATTTACAACTATGGAAAAGTATTCTATTGAAGGCACACCAAAAACACCTAGTATCAACTTCGATTTAAATGGTGGAGTATTGGAAGTAAAAGGGCGTTCAATTCCTGAAAATTCTATCGAATTTTATAAACCACTGGTTGACGCTTTAGATAAATACGCAAGCGCTGCAAAACCTGCTACTGTCGTAAATGTACAGTTGGAATATTTTAACACATCTTCTTCTAAATGCATTCTTGATGTATTTAAGAAATTAGAAGGTATCAACAAAGGCGGAAGCGCAGTGACGATTAACTGGCACTACGAAGAAGATGATGAAGATATGTTGGAAGCCGGTGAAGATTATCAGGCAATCATCAACGTTCCATTTAAAATGATAATGGTTAACGAATAAAAAGTTTAATTTTCATAAGAATACCCTGCCAATTGGCGGGGTTTTTTCATTATATTTGTCTCCCTTTTAACAGTCAAATTATGTCAACTAAAATTTCAGAATTATTAGGCGCTAACGCCGATAACTTATTAAATCATACTTGTAAAACCATTTCGAAAGATCTGATCCATTTACCGGGCAATGATTTTGTAGACCGAATGTTCGCCCCTTCGAACCGAAATCCTCAAGTATTAAGAAGTCTTCATCAGTTATACAATACCGGCCGATTAGCAGGTACAGGTTACATGAGCATCTTGCCGGTGGATCAGGGAATTGAACACAGTGCCGGAGCGAGTTTTGCGCCTAACCCACTTTATTTCGACAGTGAAAATATAATTAAGTTGGCTATTGAAGGGGGATGTAATGCCGTGGCTTCTACTTATGGGGTATTAGGCTCTGTTGCCCGTAAATACGCACATAAAATCCCTTTCATTGTAAAAATAAATCACAACGAATTTTTATCTTATCCGAATAAATTTGATCAGATCATGTTTGGTTCGGTTGAAGATGCTTGGAATATGGGTGCTGTGGCAGTTGGTGCCACCATCTATTTTGGTTCTCCTGAATCTGGTCGCCAAATCATAGAAGTGGCACAAGCGTTTGAACGTGCTCATGAATTAGGCATGGCCACCATTCTTTGGTGCTATACACGTAACAATGCCTTTAAAAAAGACGGGGTAGATTACCATACCGCCGCCGATCTTTCTTCTCAGGCTAATCACCTGGGAGTGACTATTCAAGCCGACATCATCAAACAAAAATTATCGGATAAAAACGGTGGATATAACGCGATCAATTTTGGAAAAACACATCCAAAAGTATACTCCGAACTCACTACCGATCACCCTATCGACCTTTGTCGCTACCAAGTGGCAAACTGTTACATGGGACGCAATGGTTTAATTAATAGTGGAGGCGAAAGTAAAGGAGCCAGTGATATGGCGGAAGCAGTGACCACCGCAGTTATTAATAAAAGAGCGGGTGGACAAGGTTTAATTAGTGGCCGAAAAGCATTTCAAAAACCGGTTAAAGAGGGTGTACAATTGTTGAATACCATTCAGGATGTTTATTTAGATAAAACAATTACGATCGCTTAATAATTTTTGATTTCTTGATTTATTGAATTTTAGATTCATTAAATCAAAAATTCATCAAATCTTAAATTTATAAAAATGGGTTGGTTTAAACGATTAAAAGAAGGAATTACTACTTCTACAAAAGAAAAGAAGGAAACGCCGGAAGGCCTTTGGTACAAATGCCCTTCTTGTAAAAAAATTCATACTGTTCAAGATCATACTTCCAATAAATATGTTTGTTCAGAATGTGGTTATCATGAAAAAATTGGCAGTAAAGAATATTTTGAAGTGATTTTTGATGAAGGCGCTTTTACTGAATTAGATGAAAATCTGGTGAGTGGAGATCCTTTAAGTTTTACCGATACAAAAAAATACACCGACCGTTTAACCGATACCATCCGTAAAACAAATCTGAAAGATGCTTTGCGCACGGGTTATGGAAAAGTAAATGGTTCCGATTTATTAGTTTGTTGTATGGATTTTACCTTCATTGGAGGTAGTATGGGCTCTGTGGTGGGTGAAAAAATATCTCGCGGTATTGATCATTGCATCAAAACAAAAACACCTTTGCTCATTATTTCAAAAAGCGGTGGGGCGCGAATGATGGAAGCCGCCTTCTCTTTAATGCAAATGGCTAAAACATCAGCCAAATTAAGTCAGTTGGCGCAACATAAAATTCCATACATTTCATTGCTCACCGACCCGACTACCGGAGGTGTAACCGCCAGCTATGCCATGTTAGGAGATCTTAACATCGCCGAACCTGCTTCTTTAATTGGTTTCGCCGGACCGCGTGTAGTGAAAGAAACAATTGGAAAAGACCTTCCTAAAGGCTTTCAAACAGCAGAGTTTGTGCTCGAACACGGATTCTTAGATAAGATCATTCCCCGTACAGAATTAAAAGAAAAATTGGGCATTTTACTCAAAATGTTTAAAAACTAATTTCTTTTCTTTTTAATTCACTGATTATCATTGGTTTAGTTCTTTTTTGGAACCCAACTTTTGTGTACCTTTAAACGTATAAGTTAATAGGGTATTACACGATATGATAATTCAGCCGCAATTGATAAGCTTGTGCTTAAAGCAGGACCGTAAGGCTGAATTTGAATTGTATAAACTGACGTACAGCTACCTCATGAGTATATGCATGCGTTATTCAAAAGATAAAGATAGCGCCGCCTCTTCCCTTAATATTGGTTTTCTGAAGATCCTCACTAATTTGAACACGTACAAGCCATCAATCCCTTTTAAATCATGGATCAGAAGGGTAATGGTGAACACCCTCATTGACGAGTATCGCAAAAATAAACGGGAAAAAGAAAAGATCACTTACGTGAGTGAGTATTACGATAGCTCCGATTTTTCTGAAGTAAACGAAGCATTAAGTAAATTAAACTATCAGCAACTTCTTTCTCAGATTAATCTGCTTCCGGAGGCAACTAAAAAAGTGTTTAATCTTTTTGCCATCGACGGTTATTCGCACAAAGAGATCAGCGAGTTGTTAATGATCAGCGAAGGTACCTCCAAATGGCACATCAATGCAGCACGACAAAAATTGAAAGAGTATATAGAAAATAGTGTATTAACAAAAGTATAATGGAACTAAGATGAGTTTTGAAGAAGAATTTGATAAGATAATCCGCCAAAAATCAGAGGAAATGGAATATCCCTTTGAGGCAAAGCATTGGGAACAGGCCAGCACATTGATTGATGCGGAGAGGAAAGCGACACGACTCGTAACCTTCAAAAAGAGATTAAAGCCTGCTTTGGCTTTTGCTGCTTTGGCTTCTGTTGTTACAATGGCCTTTCTTTTGCTTAAAAATGAAAGTACTCCAACCCAAGTGGCTGTATCAAATGAAAAAAGTCAATCACGTTCAAGCGAAAACCTGGAGCAGGCTTCAACAAATAGCTTGAACAATCCTCAATCTGATCCAAGCAACAGTTCCATTACATCTGGTGAGGCGGCATCTCAGGCGTACACTAACAATCAATCCATAAAAAAGGACCTTGCTTCCAAAGAGACATTATCTGAATCACCATCACCATCACAAAAAAAACAACCGGAATCCGCTCAATACAGCGCAACGCAAGCGGAGGATGAACAAACGATCGATCCTACAGTATCTCAATCATCTGCTCCGGTAGAAGCCTCTCACAACAGCGCCAGCAATGAGCCTTCAGTACCTGTTATTGGGGCTGGTATCATACCACCGGTGAACGCTTCTTCTGCCCAATCACAACAAACAAATGAAACAAACGTTTCAGAAACTGAACTAGCGGCTCAGGCAGAAATAAAAAATGAATCGGCCACACTCAGCGATCAAACCACCGTTGATCAATTAAGTGCTTTTAATTTAAGTTTGCCTTATACCTTCCAGGAAAGATCTTTGCAAACAGAAAACATGTTGTCTATGATTAAATATGACGATGCCTACTTTAAGCAGAAAGCAAAAACACATTATTTAAACATCGAAGCAGGAATTGCCTATATGTTAGGCTGGAATACCAATGCCGGCACAGATGGTAAAGGACTGGATTATTTCGGCGGGATCAACTATGGATTTTATCTCAATAATAAGTTTAGTATTGGCATAGGAGCACAAGTGTATAATTTTGCCAATATGGATGAACCTTATTATACCTCTTCACATAAAGAATATGATTTTGGTTCTATCTCAGTTTATACCGTTGTCACTTGTAATCAATTGTATTACGCAGCCATTCCAATAAAAGTCAATTATGCAATTAATAGTTCAAATATTATTGGATTAGGATTTAACGCAGCTTATGCCTTTAGTGCAAACACTCATTCAGAATCATATTATTATCAGGATAATGCGAAAATAATACTGAACAGCTCCACTGAAAAGGGTATTTACGAGGGCATTAATCAGTATAATTATATGCTTACCGCGAATTATGCTTTAAAGTTTAGCAAACGAATCGGCATCAATGCTGAAGCGGTTTACGGCTTAAGCGATTTATTTAATAACACGAGCGAAACAAATTCAACTGAACAAACCATTGGTCTGCGCTTGGGTTTAACATACACCATTTTCGATAAATAAAATGAAAAAAACGGTACTTTATCTGACACTTCTGGTCATGGGTTTTTCTTCTTGCAAAAAGAAAGAATTGCCGGTGCAAAACTCAGAAGAACCTGTCTTTTACCTCAACTATTTCCTCAATGGAACCAGTCAGCGAATTGAAGCGGGTAATAATGATTATTTTATGTCAACTAACTGGTCACAAGATACCTCCATGGTGTATGTGCTGCAAGGCGATCTCTTGCAGTCAGCAGGAACAACAATGAAGGGAAATGCCATTAGTTTGCTTTTTAATGACGCACTGCCTTCCATGCCAAATGCGAGCATGAAGGTGGACAGTATTTTGAAACTGGGTTCTCATTTGTTGAACAATCAATTTATTCAAGGCACTTCCCAAAAATTAACCTTCAAAGCCGATAAAGCATTTAATCCATCCTCTTCCTATCAATGGGAGTTAAATGACGGCATGGGTGATATCAGAAACTTTTCAGGGTATTCCATCAGCGAAGAATTACCTATTGGCAAATCGTATTCGGTCACTATGAAATATGATGATAATATTGGTGGCTGCGCTACTACACATACAAATGTTTTTAGAGTGGGAAGCAGGCTCCAAACAAAAATTATAGCCAAACGCGATACCACAACGCCTGAATTTAAGTACACCTTTTCATATCCTCTTCCTTATACCGGAAGTACATTTAGTTGTGCCTGGAAAGCTTCGGATGGTTATACCTCTTCTATGAAATCGCCGACTCATTTATTTAATCCGGGCAAATACCTAATTAGCTTAATGTTGGTCGACCTCAAAACATCAGATACTTGTTATTCCTATTATCAATTGGATGCCACTAATGGTTCTGTTTGCGAAGCTAACTACAGCGCTACTTTTTCAGAAGTGCAAAATTCCACTTTCTTTGCCACAGCCACTGTTCTATTGACCGAACCAGATGGTACCGTTTTTTCTTCGCGAAATGTTGCTCAACCGGCATCAAGCAATCTGGAGATTATTTCCGTTTCTGATTATAAGAACGATGCACATGGTACACCTACCAAAAGCGTGAAGGTGAAATTTAATTGTGTGCTTCAAAATGGTAGCCGACAAATAACTTTAATGAACGCAGATGGGGTGATCGCTGTTGGTTATAAACCTTAATCCGCATTTAGACAGTAGAAGCTGATTTTTATAGCGAACTACTGTCTTAGTGCGGATAACCCCGATTTAGTAATAGTTAGCATTTCAAATCGATAATATACCCTGAAATGCTTACTATTACTTACATCGTAGACAATTGTTTTTTTAATTGTCTATTCAGGGGTAATAATCAAGTAAAGTATACTCTTGAAAAAATTAATGGAAGCCGTTTAGTTGTTTCTCAATTTCTTTGAGATTCATTTTTTTCTCTACGAATTTTTGCTGATCGCCTTTTTTGAATAAGGTGGCCGGAATGGCGCCGGTCCATTCGGATGAGATCTTGCTGATAAAATTATTCCCGTTAACCTCATCCAATAGAATACATTCGGCCCTAATACCTTGTTTTAATAAAAAAGGTTTGACCTTTTTTTCAGTATCTTCACTAAAATCAAGACTTACCAGAATAACTTTAACAGTTTTGTTTTTACTTATTACATGCAAACTATCAAAACTGGGAAGTTCCTGTACACAAGGCTTACACCAGGTGGCCCAAAAATTGATCACATAAAGAGTGTCTCGATGATCGATTCTTGATAAGAGCCGGTCAATCTTATAGATGCCCCTAAAGTTTTGTGCCGATGCAAAGGCGCTTATCAGCATCAAACTAATGGCGATTCTTTTCCCTATAGTCATATTCCTGGTAAAGTAACTTGATGTCCCTTATTAAATGACTGACTTCGGCACTGTCGGTGCCATCGTAATAACCACGAATGTGTTGCTCTTTATCAATAAGCGCAAAGTTTTGTGTGTGAATAAAATCTTCGGTTCCGCCATTACCTTCTTCTGCATTTAACAGATATCCTTTTCTGGCTAATTCATACAAATGTTGTTTTGTTCCGGTCACAAATAACCAGCGTTTGTCGGTGACACCATGCGAAAGTGCATAGGCTTTTAAAACCGAAATACTATCCGTTTCAGGATCTACGGTGTGCGAAAGGATCATAAAATCTTCCTTATCCTTAAAAGTAGCATAAACCTGTTCAAGCTTTTTGTTCATGATCGGACAAATACTTTGACAGGTTGTAAAAAAGTACTCACAGACATAAATTTTGTTTTTTACGCGTTGACTATTTACCACTTCATTGTTTTGATCCACAAAACTAAATTCAGGAATACGATGGTATCCGGTATCATTTTGTTTAATGAATTTTTTTGGTCCATAATAAGCCAGATAGCGGAGAGGCTTGTTTTCAGAATTGGATAGAAAATACCAGAAAACAAAAAATAAAGGCAATAAAAAAAGTAACCAATAATAACTAAATTTAGACTTCATAAGACAGTGCAAAATTACGCGTAAATTTTAATTATGGTGAAAATAAAAATTAAACAGTCCGATGAACGCGAACTGGGCTTCGGGTCTAAGAACTATAACGAATCGGTGCGGTTTCTTAATCGCAATGGCAAAATAAATGTCAAACGATCGGGGATGGGATGGATCAATAACACAGATCTCTACCATTCTATGATCTCAGCATCAGTAGGCCAACTCATCCTTTTAATTATTTCTTCTTACATCGCCATTAACTTTTTATTTGCCGGTGTTTATTATTTAGTGGGCGTAGAACACTTTGGTGGTTTGGATGTAGAGAATACCTCTGAATGGAATAAATACCTGGGACTCTTTTTTTTCAGCGCTCAAACCATTACTACCTTAGGATATGGTCATATTTATCCTATTGGCAACGCTGCCAGCATTGCTGCCGCCGTTGAATCATTGCTGGGTTTATTAAGTTTTGCACTCGCCACCGGGGTATTGTATGGTCGCTTTTCAAGACCAAAGTCACACATTGTGTACAGTAAGAATATTTTAATTTCTCCTTACAAAGAGGCAACAGGACTCATGTTTCGAGTGGCAAATCAAAAACAATATGAATTAATAGAGTCGGAAGCGAATGTCAATCTTACCATGAATAATCCTGAAACAAATAAACGTGAATTTGTGAATTTAAAATTGGAGATCAGTAAAATTAATTTTTTGGCTATGAGTTGGACGATTGTTCACCACATTAATGAAGAAAGCCCATTATACGGACTGACAAAACAAGATATGATGGAACGAGATGCCGAAATTATAATCCTTATTCGGGCCATCAATGATACCTATTCACAAACAGTGTATTCAAGAAATTCCTATAAAACGGATGAGTTGATTGAAAAGGCTAAATTTAAACCGCTTAAAACAGAAGCAACTGCCGAAGGTGCTGTAAAGATCTCTGTAACAGACATCCATTTATACGATTCACTTGTTTAATCTTCTGAACTAAAAACGGAGGTAACACCGTCTCTCAGATTATACCGGTTGCTCATCACTTCTCCGTAGGCACCTGCGCTTCTGATCGCTATCAGATCACCGCGCTGCGTTTTAGGCAGCACAATCGCTTTTCCAAAACAATCACTGCTCTCGCAAATGGGTCCTACCACATCATACTTTTCGGTTTTATTGGATGGATCTGCACTGATGTTTTCTATTTTATGATAAGCTTGATAGAGCGCAGGTCTTATCAATTCTGTCATACCGGCATCCAATATGGCAAAATTAGTATTGATACCGTTCTTAATATACAACACACGGCTGATCAAACTGCCACATTGTGCAATGATGCAACGTCCTAATTCAAAGTGAACCTGTTGTTGCGGAAGTAATTCAAGAAACTGTTTGAAAACATTAAAATATGCGTCAAAGTCAACAATAGCATGTGTATCCGGCTCTATGTAATCGATCCCTAAACCACCACCTAAATTAATGTGCTGAGGTGTATACCCTTTTGACATAAACCATTTGTTGATCTCATTGGCTCGCAGACATAAATTTTTAAAGGCAGTCATGTCTTGAATCTGAGAGCCGATATGAAAATGAAGACCGGTGAATTGAATGTGCTCGAGTTTCTTCAGTTCTTCCAGCACAGCATCAAATTCATAGGGATTAATGCCGAATTTATTTTCTTCCAATCCGGTGGTAATGTATTTATGCGTATATGCATCCACATTGGGATTGATCCTGAGTGCGATGGAAGCCCGACGATTTTGAGCCTTTGCCAGCTCATTAATTACTTTTAATTCATGTATGCTTTCAACATTGAAGCAAAAAATCAATTGATCAAGAGCATAGTTTATTTCCTTGTCACTTTTACCAACACCGGCAAATACTACTTTCTCCTTATCAAATCCACATTCAATGGCGCGCTTCACCTCATTGCCGCTCACACAATCGGCACCGAAGCCTGCCTCTCGAATATACCTTAAGAGAGTAGGGTGGGCATTGGCTTTTAAGGCATAATGGATGTGGTACGAGGAAGGGGAGGCTTTTTTAATGGCCGCTAAGGTTTGCTCCAATAGCTTTGTATCGTAATAATAAAAAGGTGTTTCAAGGGAGTTAAAACGTGTAACTACTTTTTTGCTAAACATTTTTAATGGAATTAATAGTTAAAGAGTCCGCTATTTAAAGCCTTCAAGGCATCCTGCTTAAGATTTCCGTTAACCAGAACAGAGATATTATTGGCACTGCCTCCGTATGAAACCATTCGCAAAGGAATGTTTCGTAAAGCTTCCAGCACTTTGGTCGCATAACCCGATTTGTCCTTCGGCAATTGACCCACAATACAAATGATGGTTTGATTTTCATCAATCTCCACCACCGCAATTTCTTTCAGTTCTTTGGTAATGTGTGCTAAATTTTTAACCGTGTCAATGGTAAGTGATACCGCTACCTCACTCGTGGTGATCATATCGATGGGTGTTTTGTAACGTTCAAAGATCTCAAACACAGCGCGTAAAAAACCATGAGCCAATAACATTCGGTCACTTTTAATATTGATCGCTGTAATCCCATCTTTTGCAGCAACAGCCTTAATGCCTTCATTAGTATTAATATTGGCAATCAAAGTCCCCGAAGCTTCCGGTTGCATGGTGTTCTTCAATCGAACCGGAATGTTGCGTTTTTTAGCCGGTAAAATGCAGGTTGGATGTAAGATCTTGGCACCAAAATAGGCTAACTCAGCGGCTTCATCAAAACTTAATTCTTTAATAGGATGTGTTTTATTGACAATTCTGGGATCGTTGTTGTGCATTCCGTCAATATCCGTCCATATTTGTATTTCCGGACTCATAATGGCTGCACCAACTATAGAGGCCGTGTAATCACTCCCTCCGCGTTTTAAATTATCTATTTCGCCAAACACATTACGGCAAATATAACCTTGGGTAATAAACAAATTAGCGCCAGGATGTTTTTGTAATTCTTCAGTTAAATATTTTTCTATGTAAACCATATCCGGTTCATCATTGGCATCAATGCGCATAAAATTCAAGGCCGGCAATAACACTGACGAAACGCCCTGTTCTTCCAGATAATAATGAAACATAGCAGTGCTTAACAATTCGCCTTGTGCATGTATGGCCTTTTCTTCGTTGGCAGTAAACATATCAAGTGTAAAGGCATGCAAATAATTAAAATGGTTTTCAATCAATTGCTCGGCTTTTTGAAGTGATTCTGATTTGGAATATAATTCATGAATAACCTCCGTATAATT
>JAULBX010025718.1:223422-248559 GCA_032358255.1 Heterotrichella gracilis | reverse complement strand
GTGGGGCCAATGTGGCTCCATTAATTCACAGTTTATTTAGTAAGCGGGGTGACTTTTTCAAGCACCCCCAACAGTCTGTGAGCCCGGGTTGGCTCCCTGAATGTGACTGTCAAATACATCTTGTAAATCTTGTAATAAGTCCATTATTTTTGGTAAGTGCTCAAATGCCGACGTACCTCTGGAACCAGCCGCGCCTCCTCCTTTTCCCCATCGGGAATGGCGTACTGCTCCACAAGGTGCAGCGCCAGCGAGGTGAGGTGCGCCAGTCTCGCCAGCGGGGTGAGCGCCGCCATACCCTCGGGAGGGTCCAGAAACCCCACCAGGCCCAGGTGGGACAGCAGGGGGAACGCAGAGGGGAGGGCGGCGAGCGGCGGCAGCAGCCCCCAGGGCTCGGTGAGGGTAATGGACAGGCGGTCGAGGGTTGCGCAGGGGGGCGCGGTGCGCAGAAGCCACCCCGCATCCGCCGCCCTGCTCCCGGGGATTTGGGGCGCCCCCACCACCAACCGCAGCTCCTTGAGATGTGAAAAGCAGGCCAGCGTGGGGGGCGCAGCCAGGCGCGCCAGGTGGAGCGACGTGAGCGCCGTCAGGCACGTGAGGCAGGAGGTCATGTCCTGGTACAACTGGGGGTCCCGGGGGTTGCCCCAGGATGCGATGGTGGTTGCCAGGGCGATGTCCAGGTGGCGCAGCCTGGTGAGCAGGCGCAGGTGGAACAGCGCATCGCGCAGGCGCTCCGCGGCGCGCTCCCGCACGCCGCCGCCGCCGCGCTCGGGGTGCAGTATCCACACCTGCACGAGGCCGTGGCAAGGTTGTAAGGGCCAACTGCAAGATCATTACGCTACAGACTTGATTATTTGATCTACCAGTTGGCAACGCATTCATGGGTGTTCAAAGGCTTGAAGCATTTCCTTGTACCCAGTGTGGACGGCTGCTGAGTTGGCTGTACAATATAATTGGACACTTGTGACGAACTGGCTGTCACCAGCTAAACCCTAAACCTACAACCCAACTACATACATTCTTTGAGCTGCGTGCGGAGGGTGCCAATCGCCGCCCCTGCAGTGCCATCCATCTACCCAAGCTGCCTGACCAGGGGGGGCATAGCATGGGGGACTGACTGCTAATATGGCTGTGCACCTGGAACGTATTATACTCACTACCTTTAACCAACCGCCACTCTACACCTCTCAACCCATTGCCAGTCTTAAACCCATTTAAACACCGCCCCCACCTTGAGCTGAGTGAGGTGCGTGCAGGTGGCCGCAGCGGCACTGGCCTCCACTTGCTCCAGCTGCATGTCTAGGTGGCGCAGGGCATTCAAGTAGACCGCTGACCCTGGCTATACTACAGTGACGCATTCTACTCACTATCTTCAACCCGTCACCACTCTACTCCTCTTAGTCCATCGCCCCTAGTAGCCCCATGTCACTGTCCCCACCTTGAGGTGCGTGAGGTGGGTGCAGGTGGCCGCCGCAGCAATCGCCTCCACCTGTTCCAGCTGCATGTCTAGGTGGCGCAGTCCAGTGGCTGCTGTGAGGATGTGGGGCACCCGATCACGCAGCAGCTCCCGGGGCAGGGTGAGGTTGCGCACCCCCCCCATGTGTGGTGCCAGGAGGCGCGTCAGCTCGGGGAGGGTGGGGAGGGAGCGGTGGGGGCGGCCGGGCGGGGGCCCGGCGTACCGCTGCCGGAACGAAGCGGTGGTGATCTGTGCAAGGGTGGGGGTGGGGGATGGTTGGTGGGGTGGGTGGGTTGGGCCCGAGGGTGAGGGTGTGGGGGGGGGCAATGGATTGGTAGTGGCCACGGTGGTTTTGTGCATAGAGGGGTGGGGGTGGAAGTTGGGAGGGGAGGTGTGGGATCATTCAGAGGGGACCGGGGGTGAGGTGTGGTATTATGGTGTGGCTTTGCTATAAAGGAGGGGTGCCTGGACAGTTTGCCAAAGGGGACGGGCATGTTGCCCCTCCTGCCCCATGCAGGCCACCAGGACCTTTCTGCCAAGTGCTGGTGACGCTGTCAAAGGCAGCACTGGGGTGCGAAATATACACTGTTATCCTTCCAACCCCCTCCAAGACAGCAGTGTAGTGGGTCAACGCGGGGGCTTGGCAAACCCTGCAAGGGATGTGCTGCAAGGCGTTGCGCTGCATGGGGCGTGCTGCAAGGGGTTGCACAGCAAGGCATGCTCTGGAGGACATGTGATGCATGTGCACGGGGTGTGCTGCCAAGGGTGTGTCCTGCAAGGTGTGCTTGCACCTCCACGTCCTTCCACATGGCAGAGGGCCCCCTGCTGAGCTGGTTCCATGCCTTGCACACCAGGGGCACCCTGACCAGCCGGTCCTCGAGGCTGAGGGTGCCCAGGATGGACTGCAGGACCTCATCCGGCAGCGAATGTATGGTGGTGCGAGGATCCATTGGTGTCAGGTGGGTGTCCTCAGTGCCTCAGTGCGGACTCCGACCCACAATTGAACAAGTAGATAATTTTCCAGGTTTTGCTTTGCAGTCAGCCTGTATATAAGCGGTTACGGTATGTAAAAAGGTTGGGTGCTGCAAGCGGGGTGTGAGGGGCCAGATGTGCCGTGTGAGGTGTAGCGTCGAGCTGTGAGTAGGCAAACATCTGGGTGCAAGCCCACGTAAAGCGCACACCACCCGCCACAAGTACTGCAGCAGCTAGCAGATATAGCAGTTGTTTCCAAGGCCAGCTAGCATATGGGTCGGATACGCACGTTAGGGTTGCAACGTCCCAAAAAGGGTGGTATATGCATGCACTATGTCTGTTGGTGGCAAGAATTGCAAACGGCACCGCAACGGTGATGGACGAGAGTTACATTGAACGTCACACATACCTTGCTACAGAACTTCCTCGCTGTATATCACTGTATGATGTTCACGTCCTCCAGTCAGCCTTGCAGCGCCAACGAGCAATCCAGTGTTTCGCTCCAAGTTGCCTCACAAGCACCGCCTGCCGTAAGTTCAACTGGATTATCTTTTAGCGCTTATCTTGACGATCCTCAACTTTTTGCAGCACGTGTGCACAGTTTGCGAGGCTGCAATCCTCTTCAACAGAGTGGGCGATCCAGGTGACGCCTGCATATAACGCTGTGAAAAGGCAGTCTCGAGGCAAGTGGTGTTATATTGACAATTGATATCAAATAAAGTGCTCCACACTCACGTCGCAACGCAAGCTCAACCACCGAGATCTGAAATAGCCCCTGTCAGTTCTGAGAAAGACCCTTTGCTGAGTGGGCATGCGGGGTGGTGGGCATCCACCCGGCATGTTGGCACTCCATTCTCCACAGATGTACCGAGAATTGGGACGCTGTTCAAAAGTGTATTATCCTCGTTACACGACAGGAATAAAAAGAAACAGCTGCCTTTTTACTGAGTTGAGCTTCAATAGGACTTGGGTGGTGGGGCCAAGGCATCCAAGGGTGGCATGCCAGTAGATGTGCAAGTCAATGGGAAGGAGGAAGTCCAATGTTCTGTAAAGAGACACACCAGCCCTACCCTGATCACATAGATTTAAGGTCGACCTGTGAGTACCAGCACTGCTGGGCGCCAGCACTTTTACGGCACCTGCTACAAGAGCCACAAGATGGGTAGCTCGCGGTTGACCAAGCAGCGCATGGTCCAGCCGTTTCAACCAACCGAGAGGTCCTGTCTTAGTCAACAAGCTTAGGGCTGACTTAGCCACAGAGCTGCAGCACGAGATGTCATTCAAGCAATGACAGCATAGCATGAACCGTATTGTGCTATGCTCAACCCTGTGGTGTAGGCCTCAACCGTCTGCACAAAGCGAGCGAGGTTCAAGTTCTGACCATACATGCACAATATGAAGGCACCTGGTGTCACAGCGCAAGCAGTTATTGCAGTGGTTAGACGACCATAGATTGAACATGCTGTTTAGGGATGGACGACCAAAATGGCCTTCACCCCACTGTGCCATGACTATGAAGGCCATCACCAAAAACGTGAAGGTTACGGAATACGAAAAGATTGGGCGACACCTATGCCACCAATCCAGGCTTCAAGGTGGCAGATTCTTGAAGCACATTGGCAACCAGTTGCGCACAACGCCGCTAGTGGTCGAGTGAAACTATGAACCCGGGTCAAGAGCTCCATGCTGTGCTGCCGCTAGCCCCCCCACCCCACCTCTGCATACCATTCCTGTGCAGCTTCTTCCTCCACTGCCTTCCTCAGCTTGGCCGCCAGCTGCTCAGGTGGGCACCACAGGCCAGGGTGGGCATGCGAGTCAAAGGAATGCACCCACGCAGCACCCCCCGTGCCGCCTCCCGGGACAGCAGGCTCCTGCACCGTGACGCGTGGCGGGCACCCCTCCAGCCGCTCCCACAGCCACACAAGCACGTCTGTCACGGCGGCCCAGTCGGTCCCAGGGGCCTCCCCCGTCCCAGGGACGCGGTACCCACCCACGTAGCAGCCACCGCTGCCATCCCCCTCGCCACCCGGGCCCACCACCTCATGCCGCTCCTCTTCCTCGCTCAACACTGCATTCGGCTGGCACACAACCCACACCTCCCCACCTGGGGCAGGGACTACTACCGCCGCAGGCTGTCCCTTGGCAACCGTGGCGCGCACGCTGAGCCGCTGCAGCCCTGTGAGGGCGGTGACGTGCGCAGGGAGAGAGAGCCTGCGCGCCTTTTCCAGGTCCCAAGTCCGTGAGGCGCGGAACCCCAAGCTGAGGCTGGTGAGCCCAGACAGCAGGCTGATGTGGTCCCCGATACAGGGGTCCCACTGCGCATCCAATGGGAAGCAGGCTGATGCCAGATCAAGGTGGCGGAGGCGGGATAGCATTGTTACGGACTGTGGAAGCATGTCCGGAGCGGTGGGTCCCCCGCCGCGGTAGGGTTGGAGGTGGAGGGCAAGGGAGGTGAGGGCTGTGAGGCGGGAGAGGGCAGCCAATGAGGCGACGCCAGCTGTGCAGTTGCCCACCCCTGTCAGGGCCAGGTGGGCAAGGTTGGGGAGCGTAGAGGGGAGGGCGTCCACCATGGGAAGGAGGAGGGGGGGGAAATTGGTGCGCTCGCACACATAGCTGAGGCTGCGCAGGTTGGTGCTGGGGGCGATGGGCAGCACGATGGGGGTTTCTTTGTCTGTGAAAATCGGTTCACCCCCGGCAAGCGCCTGGATGCCAGAAGCAAGCTTCATTCCCATGCCAATCCCAAGCTTCTCTAGGTGAGGGAAGCACGCAAGGCTGCTTCGGCAGGGCAGGTTGTGTAGCTTCAAGGGTGTGAGGGCTGTCAGTGCCTGCAGCTGGTCGGACACGCCCTGGAGCAGCGCAAGGCCCTCCGCTGGTGCCCGTACGTCCAGGCCTTGAACATACACCTCGTGGTTGGTTATCTCCAGGTGCCGCAGCTGCGTCAGCGCCACCAGGTGCCTAATCCCCTTGTGCGCCATAGATGCAACTGTATACTTCCGCTGGCGTTTGTCTGCAAGCACGCCCCAGTTTAGCTGGGTGAGGTTGGCACACCCAGCCAGTAACCGCCCCAGGTCCTCAGGGCTCGTGGCATCCAGCTCCAGCCCACGCAGCTGCTGCATGTCGATGTGTTCCAATAGGTATATGCTTATCGCCTGTCTGAGTACGCCATGCTGTATGGGGGGGACCGGGCGGCCCACCACCACGTGGCGCACAGAGGCTCGGCGGAGGGACAGCCAAGACTCGAAACTATGCCACCATGGGGTGTTAAAGACGCGATACTGGCCTTCAGGCGGGACCCCACTCCATGTCTACCACCTGAAACAACACAAATTAGGTGTTAAGGCTTGCACGCAGTCAGCTGCAGCAGGGAGCACTGCAGCACTGCAGGCACTAATCTAACACTGAACAACAGGGTGAGCAAGAAACTTCATTTGCACAGTGGGTGCTACCTACGCCCACTAAGCGGATATGTATTTGTATAGTGAAGGAATGCACCCAGACACCGCCAGCAGCCTCCAACTGGCCAGCAGGCGCCTTGATGCAGACTTTATCAGGGCAAGCCTTCAGGTGACCCCACATCCACACCAGCACTTCTGCCACTGCCTGCCAGTCCAACTCCTGCTCCTGGTGATCAACCTCCACCGTACTCCTGTGCAAACTGTGGTCATTCAACAAAAAACCCTCCAACCCCAACGTTGTGGCATACCGCAGTGATGAAAAAATCCACTTGTAAACAATTAACATGGTGTACATGCCATCCAGTACTACAACCATGTGAGCAACAGGCATGCATGCGCAGCACCAGCCACTTCTAATCCACCACTCTTTGTACCTGTGTACGAAGAGGTAGCAGGCGTCTTCAGCTTCCAACATGTTGCCCTCTAAATCATTGCGTGGTTCTGGAAGCGACACACCAACAAGCCCTCCTGGGATTGGCACTGTGATGCACAGCAGTTGTGGCTCGACGTCTCGGCGATTTGAGTGTGCCTTGAGCACCAGGACCTGCAAAAAATCAAGTGGCTCAGCATGGTGCTGGGATTCCACAATGGTGGTAGGCTGCATTACCAGGAAGGAGCCTGCACGTGGAAAGCTTGATCAGGCTACCCGTACACAGGCACCAGACAGGAACGACCCATGCACATGCCCATGTCACCTCAACTGCTGGGTTTGCAGCTCAAGCGTAGGATGCATAAGGGAAACTAGCTACAGACCTACTAGCACCAATTGCATGCAGCCCCTCACCTGGAGCCTGGCCATGGTGGTAATGTCAATCGGGAGGTGCACCACTGAAGGCGGAGCCCCGTTCGCCACGTCCAACCGCAGGCTGAGCTGCCCAAGCCGTGTGAGGTTGGCAATGTGGCCATTAAGTGCCCATTCCGAGTGGAGCTCGTATCCACCTTCCCAGTGATGCAGATCGTACTCCACATAAAGCACCTCCAGCTGCGTGAGGCGGCCGATTGAAGCTGGCATCAGCTCCAAAAGCATGTTTGCTGGGTCTTCATTTTAGTGGTCAAGGCGAGGGAAGAGCAGGCGCAAGGAGAGGGAGGTGAGGGTGGAAAGCGAGGAGAGCGAAGACAGTGCTAACTCCCCAGCAGACAGCATGAACCCATTTAACTCCAACTGAGCAAGGTGGGGGAGTGCGTGGGGCAGATAACTCAGCTGCGGCATCAGAACCCCTGCACGCGTTTCCTCGTGAAACACAAAGTGCGTGACGTTCCGGCTGGTGCAGACTGGCAACGGGTACTGGCTGCCATGTGTCGCCTCCATGGCTGCCAGGATGTGGTCTGAGTGGTTCTCAAATTTGTCCAGGCGGGAGCAGGCGTCGAGATCGGCAGGGGAGGGCAGGCCATCCAGCGTCAGAGAGGTGAGGGTTGTCAGGCTGCTCAAGCTGTTGGCCATTGCCTGTCGAAACCGCATGGCCGTCTCATCAAGCCATGGCCAATCGTATGGGAACCTCACTCTCAGCAATAGCTGCTGCAGCCCCACCAATTTGGAGAGGGACCCGAGCGACTCCAGAACCACAGGGACGTTGATCAAATCACTCTCTATCGCATCCCACACGCTCACCTCCAAATCCAGGGAGGTCAGTGCGGTGCAGGCGGTGATTGAGGGCATTGCGGCAAAATCTGCCCTGCCAAAGTACAGGTTAACCAGGCTGCCCGCAGATTCCAGCAGAGCAGCTTTGGCGCCGCTGCCAAGGTCAAATGGTAGCATCAGGACCTGCACACCTGGCATGTGGCGCACCAGCCAGGATGAGAACCCGATGAAGGGTTTAGGGGTGTAGAGTTTAGGTTAAAGGCGCAGGGGCAAAGACGAGAGGTCGTTTTGGGGGGTAGGCATATGTGCCTCAGCTAGGGAAAAGCTGGTGCAGTTAGTTGCACACGATGGGGTACAGCACAAGCAACAGCTGGCAATTTGAAAATGCATGCAGGCACACCACACCTACATACAAGTGACTGAGTGGAAAATACATTCAACGCGTTGTAAGTAGCGCCAGGGCAAATCTGAGTGGCGCCAGTGTGTGGGATGCTGACTGAAACCCTTCCATGCAGCAAAGTTTGGCAGTCAAGAGTTAGGGTTCAAAAGGCACATCTTTGCAATGCACCTGGCATGCGGGGTTGCAGCCAGAGGACGAACATGGCCAGGTTCCTTTGGCGTCGAGCCATACCGGCGTTGCTGATCTCTATGGTCACTCCAAGCCTGAAGGGCTGCGGGGTGCACAGGTGGTCGCCAGTCTCAGGGGGTCAGACACACATGGGGGTCAGACACAGATGGCAAAGGGGGCGCTGAAGCACAGGGAGAAGGAGGACGTCCTATTCTAGTCCCCTTGCAGAGAGCTGTTTAAGCTATGTTCACGGGACGCACAGCCAATACACAGAGGGGATTTAACCTTGCTCTGAGTGCCCTATCTGCTTTATATGGCTGTAGTTATGGGCAGTGGGCACACAGCAATACGCGTGCAAAGGCACCTACAGCTACTCACGTTGATATTAGCCCACAAATGCATGTGGCAAACGGGGCAGGCGCTATGGTTGCGCTATTTAGATAGCAAATGATGGTAAAGAGCGGGTGATGTGCTCTTTTCCTTTGAGAGGGTTGACATACACGTTTGCAACCCAGTGTGCAGCCCTTCAGAGAGATGAGATGAGATGCTCCTCCACAGATACCCACATACCCTATCCCCAAACACCAATAGCACGCATGGAGGCACTTTGAGTGCCATAGCCCTGCCTCCCTTTTCGTGGTTATGATTATGGTCAGTTATGCGCACGGCCGATGCCACAGGCAGTTCAAAGGCCGCCTCAAAGGGAAGGTACTCACATAGACTTCTGCCCACATGGCAGAGGCCCCTATGCTCAGCTGGTGCCAAGACTTGCACACCAGGGGCACAACCCCCAGGCGCTCTTTCAGGTGGAGGCGGCCAAACACAAGCTGGAGCACTTCTGCTGGCAAGGAGTGTACGTTTGGATGATCCATGGTGGTGGTTTGGGTTCAGGTGAACCCTGGAGTAGGTGGAAGACCTAGTAGTTATGCGCGTCCTGCAGGACAGGTAGGTGCAAGCCTGGGTGTGGTAGTAGGCAAAAGCCGCCGTGGCGTGGACATGCACAAGGGTGAGAGATGTATATGCATGCATGCATTGCATCCATCCATCCAAGGGACACTTGAGCTTGAAAGGTTGTCGTGAAAGCAAACGTACATCCGTAAACATGCAACACTATACACTCAGTAATCTGCTCCTTACCAGTGTGTGCCCGCTTATTGTTGACGGGACGGCTGAAGGGGTTGAAGGCCGCTAAAGGATAGTTTTATCGAGGATGCGGGGGTTAGTTCTGGGGTTCCATTTACAACTGTGAGGGAAACTGCAAGTGGAAACACGTTTGGCAGCTTGTCGCCCAGATTGCAACCCCAACCATGAAGCCCATTATTCACCCAAAGTACAGACCCTTGGTGGGGATTTGCCATGGGGATTTGCAGAGCGTGGAAATGAGTTACAACTGGCATGGGGGAGATGGACAGGACGAGAAACACCCTCCCTTACTGTTTTTGGTGTTGATGGAGCCTCTATGAACCGCCCAAACCTGTTGCCCGTATTGCGTATGACCAAAGAAGTTTAAGCATGAGGATGAATGGCATGCGGGCATGAATAACCACCTCCATGTTGTTCACCACGATCACCAACACCAACATGCTTTGTAGTGCACACTTTACTCCGCCTGTTGCCCTCCCATGTCAGGGCTCGTCACCTTGTGCCTCCAGCACTTTCCATCGGCAAGCCTCACATCTCCCCCCCCCCCCACCACCACCATCACCACCACCACCACCACCACAGCATCTACTGTCGCCCTTTTCCACCCCACTCCCTCCCCTCCGCTCCCTCGCCCAGGTAAGCGGTGTATGCGTCGCGGAAGGCTATCCCTTGTGTTGATGTGTAGTCAGGTTTGTATCAGATTGTATCAGGCTGCCGTTCCTCCACTGTAGTAGGCTCGCCATCTGTGGTGACATCGGTTTCCATGGGCTGAGCCTCGCCCCCCTCTAGACCCCCACCCCCCGCCTCAACCACCACCGCTCCAGCGAGCACATCCTCACTGGTGCCGTTCTCCACCCCCTCCATCCCCTCCGCTGCCTCGCCCCCCTGCATCACACACAGGACGTCAAACAGCGGCAATGATTCTGTTGCGCATGGATGGCAACATGAACATTGGAAACCCTCCACACGCCACTGTAAAAAGGTGCACATTTGTCCGCCATAATGTTTGTTGATTGTACCTGTACCATTACCTGTACCACCCCAATGGCACAAGCACTGACCCACCACACCACAGCACACACACCACAAGGCTGCATGCACACGCACCTCCTCAGGCGTCGCACCACCCGCCGCCTCATCCCCCTCCAACGCCCCAAAGCCGCCACCCTCCCCACTGCCTGGCGCCGCCGCAGAGGACGGCTCCCCATCGTCCTTGAGGCTGTCATCCGCTCGCTGTGCAGGGGTGGCAAATGCGGTGGGGGGCAGGGGGGCCAGGCTTGTCTCCCGGCCAGTGAGGATGTAGTCCCTGTAGGGTTTATTGGGGTCGGGTTAGGGAATGTTTGGGTTTATCTTCCTGCCTAGTGAGGATGTAGTTCCTAGTGGCGCAGGAGGGTTGTGGTAGGGGTTATCTAAAGGATGCCTGGCGACTGCATTAGGGGCCGTTAGGGTTTGTTTCTCTGCCAGACAGGATGTAGTCCCTGTAGGGTTGTGGTTGGGTTATACTAGGGCTTTATCAGGATGCTGTTCCATTCAGGCTTAAACATGGGTTTGGGGAGGGATCAATTATCAAAGGGGTTTTCACATGGTTGCCGGAGGTCCTTCCTTAGGGTTTCCCCAGGGCTTTTACGATATATTTACCCTGGGCTGCTCCAGCTCCACCAGAACCTCCACATCTTGCTGGTACACAAGGTCAACCACACTCACAACTCCAAGAATTTTGTTAGGGCTTCTATAGGGTTTCCGCTAGGGTTTCACCTGTGCTGCTCCAGCTCCGCCAGCACCTCCGCCTCTGGCCGATACACAAGGCCAGCCAGCCCCACAATTTCAGGGTTCTAACAAGGTTTTTACAGATTATCATTAGGGTTTACAGGGTTTTGTTAGGGCTTTCACCTGTGCTGCTCCAGCTCCGCCAGCACCTCCGCCTCTGGCCGGTAGATGAGGTCGCTCACCCGCCACATCTGCAGGGTGCCGCCGCCCTGGCCATCCGACACGTCGTTGGACACACTCATGAGGGTCCAGGGGTCGTGGGGGTTCCACTGGAAGTCGACAACCTGAAAGGGGGGGGAAGGGTGGTTGGTGGTGCGACTGGGAGGATGCAGTCGGTGCTGCGCAGAGAAACATGCTCCTATGCATATACATGGATACGCACTCTTGAGTGTGAGGATTATATTGGAAGTCAGAACAGCTGAGGGGACGCTTTAGATTCAATCTAGGCCCCCAAATCTATAACCACTGTAATCGCTCATCTGTAGTTGATTCTGGCGGATGCATCCCTGGCTTTGCCCCCCCAGCGGTTTTCCTGTCCCTAACCTCTAAAACCTAAGAACTGGACACCTCGTCAGGACACGGTACCCGGAAAGCCGCATTGCTTATCATTCCAAACCCTAAACCCTTACTGATGAGCGGTGGCCACAATGCTGGAAGAACACTGAGGCAGCACCCCCGGCTTGGCACCGCCAGCGCCTTGTGTCTGTTTTTAAACACTACACTTTAAAGCCCCGACCCCTCTCTGAAACACCAAAACAATCCAAAGTTCCCGGCGATTTCCAAACCCATCCGCTTACCGATGAGCGGTGGCCGCAGTGCTGGAAGAACAGCTGAGGAGGTACCCCTGGCTTTGCCCCTGCCAGCGCCTTGTTGCTATCTAAGTTCCATATGCACAGCAGCCTGTCCTCGCCTCCTGATGCAAGCACGCCCGCGAGGTCGGGGGACCATTCCACCTGCAGGAAGGGGTAGTGGTTTAGGGTTTTGCACATGTAAGGTCAGGTGACCATCAACCTGCAAGAAGGGGTTTAGGGTTGAGAGTGTAGGGTCCCACATCTGGAAGGTCCGGCGACCATTCGACCTGGATCGGAAGAGGAGGTGGTGTGGGCGGCAGTGGTGGCGGTGGTCTGTGTGTGTGAGAGGAGGAGGGTGCGAGGGTATGGCCACGGTATAGGGCTTGGGTATGGGATGTGGGGCAAAGAATTAGGGCATGGGTGAGGATCATGGGGGCAAGGACTTTGCCTAGGGTTCGTCCAGGGAATTTGGGACTTTGCACCCACCCGCAGAATGGCTTCGGTGTGGAAGTCGAACGTGTGCAGTGGCAGTGAGGTGGCGCTTGTGCTGAGCTGGCGCCTGTCCCACACCCGTAGGCTCCCCCCCGCGCACCCTGCACATGACACACCACCCCTTGGCATTGTCCAACCAGTTCACAAGGCCTGGGACCACGTTGCATCAGGGTGGTCATGCCTTGGATCATGTTGGATCACGTTGCATGAGGATGGTCATGCCCATGCATAAATTTGCCCATGGCTAAGACCATGTGGGATCAAGTTGCATGAGGGTGCCCATGTCTAGGATCACGTTCCATCGAGTTGCAAGGTGGTGGTCACCGAGGACCTTCCATTGAATAGCATGCTGGATTCCCTACCCCTTTAGCCCCCCACCAGCCCCTATTGCCAGTGGGGTGCTCCACCCAGGGGCACACGTGGTCCCTGTGCAAACCCCTTACCCCATTGCACAGTGTCCACCATCACCATCACCACCACCACCTCCCACCTGTTGCGAGCCAGCAGATGCCCCTTGTGCCTGCTACGACTCACACAGTACATGTCTGTGCGCCACACCCAGCAGCGACGCCACACCACAACCACCACCACAACACCCCTCCGACCCCCCACCTGTTGCCAGCAAGTGCTCCCTGTGCCTGCTCCAATCCACGCAGTGCATGTCGGCGGTGCCGTGCGCCTGCGCCACCCGCAGCACTGGCGCAACACCGCTGCGGGTGTCCCACATGAGCAGGTTGGAGTCATCGCCCACACTGGCCAGCTCTGTGACAGTGGGGCGTGGGGTCAAAGGAGGTGATCTGCAAGGCCATGGGGTGTAATGGTGCAATGGAGCGGTGCATGTATGTATGTGCTCCATAAACCCAACCCTCAACACCCCGCTGCATGCATGTGTCCTGCAAGAGCAGGAGGGGTTGTTGCCCACACTGGCCAGCTCTGGGGGAGCGGGGGTGGGGTTGAAGGGGTGGGGAGGGAATGGCAGGGGGTGCAAAAGCAAAGCGGTGGGGAGGTTGGAGCGGAGTTCAGTGGCTGCCCACCCACCCCAGATGCACAACCTAACCCAGACCCTTCGACCACAATCCCCAGCCAACCCGGAACCACCCCCTACGCTAGCTTTTTCACCACACGACTTCCAATCCAGCCATGTCAACAGTCATCCGTGCAAAGCAACCATGGCCAAATGCGGCTGTCATCCAAGAATCACACCTGCCGAGTTGCCTGGCTTGAAGGTCACGTCCTCCACCGTCTTGGAGTGCCCCCGCAGCACGTGCCTGGCCTGGAGGGAGGGCGACTCCCCCTCTCCGTCACCCCTTTGGCCCCCGCTGGACAGCCCGCTCACGTAATCCTCCAGGCTCCATACCACCACCTGGACAGGGGGAGGTGCGGGGTGGTGGGGAAATATACGTGGTGGAACCCGGTTGCTACCAGGGGAGGGGGCTGGGGATATCATGGCCAGCGAAGTCACTGCCATCAGTCCAGGGTGTAGGGTCTGGTGTTTGCACTTAGGAAAGTGTCCTTCCCCCCGCTGGCCACAAATGGCGCCCGACGCACATGCCCAGCGCAAACATGCCAGTGTAGGGTCTAGGGTCTACACTTTAGGGTTGAAAGTTTTCCCCTTACGCAGGTGTCCTTCCCCCCGCTAGCCACGAACGGCGCTCCGTCGCACATGCCCAGCGCAAACTCCGCATCGTCCTCGTGGCCCTTGAGCAGCAGATCGGGGCGGGAGAACACCTTGGAGGAGGGGCCCTGGGGAAGGGTGGGGGGCAGGGGGTGAGGGGCAGGGGGGCCGGCAATCAATGAGGGGTTAGTGACCCTTTGGGGCGCTCCCACAGTGGATGGGGGCGGCGAGGGGGTGAGGTGGAGGTCCAAGGGCGTGACATACAACGATGGGAGATGCGTGCAAAAAGGGGTCCTTTTGGGGACAACATGCAATATTGCGCAGTGGAAAACACACGCGCATGCATCGTCACCACTTCTGTCGGCGACACAGGATATCAATTTGATACCATGCACCCAATCATCTCTTCACGCACGCCCCACCATATGCGCACACACACAAGGTGTAAGGCGAGCATCCAGATCCACCATTGATTAATGCAGCCCATCCCTTGGTACATGAAGCCCTACCCCATCCTCATTCCACAAAAATGCTCTCCACCACCACACACACACACACCACCACTACCACCACCAACGCCTCCACGTACCCTCTCCCCCGCCCTGTTAGGCTGCGTGTCCACGTTCCACACGTTGAGGTGGGGCGCATCTGTGTGGGTCACGATGATGTTCTGGTTCTTGGGCAGGTCGCCGATCTTGTTCACCTGGGGATGGGCATGGGGGGTGATGGGGTTGGAGACCAAGCTGGGGACGGATATGGGCCCCCAGCATAACCACCAATGCGTGTATGGGGATGATTCCACAGGAGTGGCTGGGATTCACGAGCGCGCCGGGCGAGAAAATGACCAGTGTTGGCACAAAGTGGTGTCAGATGGCGCATGCATAGGCAGCAATTGGGTGTGACGCATGGCGCTGTGCTGGTGGAGCCCTTCGCTTTGATGTCATGAACACAAAATTGAAGGGCGGCATGGTAACACTTCAGGCAAATGGTTTTCTCATGTCGGATATTCCATCCTGGACATTGTTCATTACCCAGTCTGAATTTATAAACATACTGCAATTACAATGATAAACATTGTGTAGTATTTACATTTTTGCCCCGGTTGGACCAGGCGGGGTGCAGGATGCTTTTGTTGGGGTTCAGGGTTTGGTGTTCAAGCCAGGCGTGTGCAACGCACCTCGCCGTCGTGCAGAATTGTTTTGTATGGCTTGATGTACGGGCTCTTGTGCTGCTCCTGGAAACCAGAGATGGTTTCGGCGGCCGCCACGCGCGGCTGCAAGGGGGGTAAGGGTTTAGGGTTTGGCGGAGAGGGTGTGCACTGGATAGGCTGTGTGGGCATCGAGGGGTGGCGTGGTGCTACTGATGGTGCTGGTGGGGTATTTGGTGGCGGTGTGCATGCAGGGCACGCGCAGGTTGCTGTTGTGGTGTGGCGTGTGGGGATGGCGATGCACAAGTGACAGGCCGTGACATGCACTGGACTCCAGGCAGCGGGGTGGTTTAATTCGAGCCCACTGTAACAAAATGAATAGAGGTGAAGAGTGGATAATTTCCCCACTGGTGTGTTTCATGCCCCTAGGGCTCTCTCACCTTGCAGACATCGGCATTGTAGATGGTGAGCTTGTTGGGCTCGGTGCCGTCAGTCTGCACAAATCGAAAGCGGTCACGTTGCACCGCATCACAGACCTTGAAGTATCGCCAAGTGGGCAGCCGGATGACGTGTTCTGGCATATTTTGCAGGGTGCATGCCAATGGCACATATGCATGCATGCGCTCACCTGCTCTGAGAGGTACAGCCTCTGCTTGAACTTGAACGTGTGCTCTTCGATCCTGGGACCCCACCTGTGTCGGTGGTTTGACAGTCAGCACGGGTCGCGAGCACAGTGCAGGAAGCAGACAGTTAGTTGCAACGAGCACTGCAGATGATGACTCGTACTCTCACCGGCACGAGAGGGATGGCCACGTCAGGTTGTGGTTGGCAAACCAGTCATACAGAAACGGGATCAGCTGTTTCCATTTCGTGTACTGTTCCCGATCGTACGCCGCTGAGGCCTCCTCGAGCTCGCCTTTCGCCATCTTCCAGAATAGAAACCCGGGCTGCCAAATCACATGCGCTCAACAACGTTGCTGCACGGTACCAAGCCCACAAAACGTAACACAGTTCGACAGCTGCTGAGTTGAAAGTATCCACTTAACAGCTGTGTGTTCAAGCTGCGCGCTACCCTGCAAAAAAGCTCACATGGTCCTGTGCCCTGGTGGCCGGCATGGCAATGAGAGAGCCCATGATGCCTGGTACGACGCTCAGTTGGCAAGGGAAGTAAATATGAAGCATGCTGTGTGTACAGGCCTATGCGCAAGTATTTGCACCCTTGGCTAAGCCTGATGGGGCACACCTAAAGTATAGAAGGAAGGATAACTTATCCTGGATAAGCCATATAACCATCCCCTTGCTGGAGTGGGGGCAGGGGTCCTCTGGACAGCATGTCTGTACACTACACAATGGCAGGAGCCGCGCCTGATACTTGAAGGGTGGCGATGGGGTGACTTGAGGGATTAGTGGGTGCCATCCAAGCAAAGCGATAAGCCATGTAATGAACCCCTTGTTTGCGTGGGTTGATGTCAGAACACCAGAGCTATCAAAGTAGCGCTCAGAGGCAGTGCCCATCAGGTCAACGTGGAAGGTCAGGGCAACACCACACTGATGTCATCCCACCTCACAGGTAAAGGCATCATCACCAGCTCACAAGAACGGGGTACGGTTACAATAAATGACTGACTGCGACCAGGCGATAAGCAACATGGTGCAAGCACCAAAATCCCTTGGAAATGTTGACAAGCGGTTGATGCACTACAGGCCCCCTCCCCTTTGGTGTAGCGCATCCACCCTCTTAACATCCACAGCCCACAGACTCTACCAGGTGACGCAAAACAGGGCAAATGGCAATGGTAGCTGCGCAGTACTGCAGGAGCAAAACCTCCTCCTGAGCTCAAACAGAAGAACTAGCCGCAAAACGACCACGTGGATCGCAAAGTTCCAAACAAAAAACAGAAGTGTGTGTTAAGTGCTGTCCTAAACTACAGAAAATGTGAATTGAAAGCCAACTGGGCAGGTGTGTTGTGTGCTCTGCACGACGTTGACTCTGCCGGCTTTTGCTACAAGCTAACGTTTAATTAGTGGAAGTGAACATACGTTTGATTGCACCACAGACAGTCTGCAAATACGCGCAAGTTGCGGCATAAAAATTAGAGTATACAACAACGCTGTAGGTGCCGCATGGGGAAAATACCACGGCTGGGAAAAAGTTATACATCCACCTGTGTTTGGTGCAGGGCTCATCAGCGTGTGCTGGGAAGGCTTGCCACAGTATCTACTTCACTATTGCCCTAATTTAGTCTACTTCAACTATTGCCCTAGGATATGTCTGCATACAGTGCGCAAGTTCAAGACAATCGGGACAGAGTAACACACATTGTATTGCTAACTTGTGTGCTCACTCCTTGTAGGCTGCCTGCATAGGTAGTAGCCAGTAGCCGCCCTCCCAAGGTACACAGCTGGCTGGTCCTCTGCACCACACCGGGAAAGAATGCAGTCCTGTCAGCAAACGCTGGCCAGGCTGCTTTGGGGGCTGTGAACGCCCCCAACAACAAAAACCCTTCATTCCCTTGGCAGCAGCGTTTCAAGCCTCTGCTTGATCCTGCGCATCTGCTCCTCGCTGAGCCTGGAGTAGGTGAGGGCATCGTACTGGCGGTCAATGTCGTACTGCACAGCTTGCGAGGACAGGTGGGCCAGTGGGTTCTTGTACTGCGCGGTCTGCTGCTGGGCTCCTGAGGAAGGGTCTGAATCCAGCACGCTCCAGCCCCCGCCCCGGAGGTTGAGGGAGCGCTCCCAGTCTGTCACGCCGATGTTGCAGTTGGGCGGGAACAGGTCAGAGCCCCTGGGTTCCAATCGGCAGTTGTACCCAGCCTCGGCGCAAAACTCGAGCAGCTCTTGCGTTGTGATGGGGCGCACGGTGGGTTGGTGCTGCATGCTCTCCTCCAGGAGGCTGGAATACCTGATAGGGAAGCAGCACAAATGGTTCAGCACAAGCCTCCAAAAACGTGAACCCACACACTGGTATGCCAGCAGGAGGTTTCGAACGCTGAGTGGTGCTGGAACTGCGCAGTAACAGGGTTTCAAGAGTTGGGTTGTACTGGATTTGCACAAAGGGAGACAGCACGCACCGCTGGGCATCGCGGCTGTCCTCAAAAGCGACGATGGTGTCCTGGGGCATCTCATCCGCAGCCACCCCCCGCAACGAGTAGATGCCCTCCATTGGTGCCTCCCCAACCCCAAAAAGGATCACATACACCTGCGTGTGGGAAGGGAAGATTGGCAACCAAACTTGTTTGTTGGTGGCAGTTCTGCTGGTGGGACAAGGGCACAGGACCCAAATGTTCAAAAAGGGTTACCTTGCGATTGCCATAAAACGGAGAATAGAGATCTGTCAGTTTTGCAAATTCTTGCAGTGAGAGGACGTTCATTGCTCGCCCAGACTCGCTGGTGGGCAGGTTGCTGGGGAAGGGCGTGTACAAGTCGTCAGTGAAGTCCCAAGTCCCATCGATGTGTGTCAGGTTGCCAGCCTCTGGATCCTGGCGGTGGGTTCGCATAACCTCCTGTTAAAGCGCAAACAGCCAAGGTTCAGCATTGGTGCCGCAACTGGAGGGTGTGATTGCAGACGTAACTGGCAGGCAGCTGCACTATGAAGCGAGGCCTGCTCACCCTCCACTCGTCATCGATGCTCCGCCCAAATATCTGGTTGTAGAATGCATCCGAATCGAAGTCGTCTTGGCTCCCCTGGGCTGAGAACCCCTGTGACGCTCTGCATACCCTGCTTGGTACCCTGCTCGGCCGCCTGGACGACGACAGTGACGCGCCTGCGCGAAAGAAGACAGTTTAAACCACCAACGCCTTGGTGCCTATAATGGGCCTCAGACCATCGTGCAAAAGCAGTGATAATGCACACTGGTGGGCTGGTCACAGAAGCACCGGCAGACTGCGAGGAACAACGTGGGCTGTGCGAGTGTCTCATGAGGAGGCGAAGGTGTCGGGAGGCCTCTTGAGAAGGGTGATGTTAGTAATACACATTACATGGAAGCAACATATCTGACGTCGACAACAGCCGGCCCCCGGTACCGGTTCTCCTGTGCTCATGCAACGCCCAAACCTGCTCCCTTCGTGCCCAAAACACGTAAAGAGACCCAACTGCGACTTGGGTGCACCAGCAACGCAGTAGGCCTTGCAGGCAAGAGTTTCCAGAGCGGTATATCCAGGCTCTCACCGAATGGGGTGTGGTGACGAAACGAGGCCCGTTGGGCAGGCACAGACGGCCCACACCGCATAGAACACGAAGGCTGCGACATCACTCCAATTGGGCCTGTCATCTTCCTTGGATTGCTCGCTGTGTGTGCAGCAACTGGGTTCAAAAGCTGAAAAAGCTTGACTTGCAGCCGTCCGCCCCAAGGGCACCTGGAAACGCTGCTTGGGACACAGGCGTCCGGCAGCTACAACGGCAACGTGCTCATCTGCCTTTGGCAAAGCTGAAGTATGTCCAGCCTCAACCCGCACCCAAGGATAGTGCACGGCTTGCTGTATCAACGCGCTGGTGGACGGCCCAAAGATATCTAGCTGCAGGTGATACGCACCTCTCTTGGAAAGCCAGTCCAGTCGCCGTTCTTTCATTGGCTGGCCTACCTTTTTCCCGCTTTTTCCCGCCGATTGCCAACGTGGCGGATTATAATCCCGTCTCGAGACCCCGTGACCTCCCGCCGATTCCGCCGTTTCGAGGGACCAACACCCTTTTTCCTTTCCCCCTGGTGCCTGCCTGGTTTGAAACTCGTTTCCAGCCATGGTGTGCCCAACAAGGGGCAGTTCTGAAAGCCGTGCCTGTCTGCGCACAGGTTTTATAACCGGCAGGAGTACCACGCGGTTGGTATTTCAGGAAGGAGTCACTTGGGCGTGTGCCTGCACTTTTGAACCAGAATCCTGAGCGGGAGGACTACTACCCGTTGGAACAGGACCAGGACAGGCAGGCACCTGGGGCGTTCACAAGGCATCGTCGTCGGCACGGGGTACGTTGATTCAGCAGCCAAATCTTGTGTATTTATGCGGGGTTGCAGTATGGTGGTGTTTTGATCGGAAGCAGATCTGGCCACTCATGTTTGCACCTTTTAAACCTCTTCAATCTTCCTCGTGGATTCCTACTCGTTTCCTCGCTTCTGGCCGATCTTGTACGGTATCGACGACGGTTTTCACGCATGGTAGTGTGTGTGTGGAAGAATTGGGCCCAACGCAGGGCAGTGATGTCAAATTATGCATGTTGTAGTTATCACCATGACGCCATGAAGCATATGCATGTTTTAAAATTGCGCAAGCAATGCTGCCAAGGCTGTCACCTCTGCCCATAATCATATGCACTCGCGTGGTTCCGTGCGATGTTTTGGCCCTGGTTCTCTGATTGAGGCCCTTGTCCCGCCTGGTCGCCGTTAGTGCCACTTCAGTGTGCGGGCAGGGGCCCACCAGCATTGGCACAATATTTCTTGCAGCATAATTACCAGCCACTATTCGCAACCTCGTCCGATTGCGGTGCTGCGGATAAGCTCCCAGATTTGCGGTGCATGCATGTTGGCTGTTTCTTGAACTCCAGCTGTGAAATTCCAGCAGCAAGTGGAGTCAAGGAACGTTCACACACCGTTGATTGTGAGCACTTGAAAGCTTTATATGCTCCCTTTCTACTCCCTGGCCTCTCCAACCTTGCTGCCCTCGCCCCACGGGCTCTATTAAACCCAGCCCACTGCGGCATCAGTGGCACCCATGAGGGACTTGTGATCACCCCTATATTGAAAAACCCACTCCCACCTGTGGACCCCACGCAGCTGCCAGGAACCCTTTCCACTGAGGCCCTGCACCCCAGCTCCAGGCAGCATGGCGGACCCCGACTACAATGAGGATGGCACCGAGCAGGTGGTGGCAGATGAGGACTGGGATGAGCTGAACCAGGATGCGGAGGTGGTTGAAGCAGACTCGGGCCCCGAGGAGTCATATGAGACCGAGGATGACGTGGAGGACGAGGTGGTGAGTGAAGCGGGCAGTGTGAGCATATGTGCAGCGCCCTTGCTTTGTGGTTGGCACGCACAGATTGAATAGAATGAAGATGGACCCTCCGTGGGTTGGTGGATCACTGGTGCACGCGGGCAGAGCTCTGTTTGACAATGACATTATGCGGAACTCAAAGGAAGTTGAATCAGGAACCCGTCCCGTGGATGGGGAAAGGTGAGACAAAGGGCGCACCCTGCGCAGGAGGCCAACCAACACCTGCTTGGAGGGCCCCCTGTCCACCTCACTCCACACACCACCAGTGTCAAGCCTCAGAGCCTCAGGCATACCACTGTAGTTAGACCCCTTAACACGGCTACATCACAGCAAAAGCCACCCTCCCTTACACAATATACCGAAGCGCAAAGCGCAACTCACCCTCCCCTGCCCAATCCATGTGGTGTCAACACCAAGACACAAAAACCAACCCCAACAATTAACCCTTTGCACAGGAGGCCAACACCAGCTGGGAGGTAGCCCGGCGCGAGCGGGAGCGTCTGCGTCTGCAGGCCAAGGAAAAGAAAAACAAGCTGGAGAGGATGCGCGAGGCGCAGAACGCAGACGCAGAGGCCGGGGCGGTGCGTGTTGCAAGTTGCATTGAAACCCTAGGGTAGCACTAACGTATGCAGTCACCAGTAGCATGGGTGCCTGGGTGGAATGCGCCCACCAAGCGGTGCACTCCTGCCCTCCAAGCGCGATACCCCTGTGCCAGCTCCATATAGAGCCTAACCCTAAACAGTGTGCCAGCTTTACATATACTGCAGAGGCCCAAATGTGTAGTGTAAAGCTCCCTGGCCAGTTGTCGCCTTGCCCCACGCACACCCAATGCGTGGGGCAAAACACCCACACCAATCACCCCCCTCACAGGAGGACCGCGGTGACAAGCGGCTCCAGTTCCTGCTGCGCCAGGCTGAGGTGTTCCAGCACTTTGCGCCAGCGGAGGAGGCAAAGAAGAGGTGAGCAAGGGGGGGAAGCGGAGGGGGGAGAGGGGGGTGAGAGTGTGCTAATAGCAACCTAGGCAGCTGCTGCAGCCTGAGAGCTGGGTTTCTGGGGAGGGGGTGGGAAGGGGAAGGTGTGTGTGGGGGGGTGCTGAATGTGCCGGTGGGGGGCTTGTGCATTGGAGATCTGTTTTACTCACAGTCTTTCTACCGAAGACCCTCATCATAACTCCTAAACCCTATCTCTAATCCATGGGCCCATCACCCATCCAGGGGCAAGGGCCGCCACGGCACCATGTACACCGAGGACATGGAGGATGAGGAGCTGCTGAAGGACGAGGAGACAGGTGGCGAGCAGGCGGGCCACAGGCTCATGGCGCAGCCCAGCGTGATCACTGGGGGGGTGATGCGCGAGTACCAGATGCAGGGGCTCAACTGGCTCATCCACCTGTACGACAACGGGATCAACGGCATCCTGGCGGATGAGATGGTGCGTGGGGGGTGGCGGTGGGGGTGGTAGGGGTGGCAGTGCGGGGGGTTGGGGGGGTGGGGGTTGCGGGGGGTGGGGGGGTGCCTGGCAACAGGGGATGTGTGGTGTGAGGTGCATGCCAACTCATGCAATGCCATGTGCATGAGCACTTACTCAATACGCTGATGCAAGAGGGGTGGGGTTTGAGTGACAGGCTTCGCTCCATGAGGGGAATGCTTAACTACCCTATCACCAAACCCACTCCAACCCTCCCATTACCCTCCAGGGCCTTGGCAAGACCCTCCAGACCATCTCCCTGCTAGGCTACCTGCACGAGTTCCGCGGCATCTCGGGCCCGCACATCGTGATTGTGCCAAAGTCCACGCTGCACAACTGGCTCAACGAGTTCAGGCGCTGGTGCCCAGTCATCAGGGCGGTCAAGTTCCATGGCACGCAGGACGAGAGGGTGAGGGCTGAACCCTAACACCCTAAAATCAAAACCCTGGATAAGTCAGGCGCCAACAAGACATGGTTCCAACTTCACATCCATCAGATTGTTTGGTTCAATTACACAGGTAGTAGGATTGGTTGCAGCCGGAATTGCGTGCTTGCAATCACAGAGGTGGCACTTTGTGGGCCCCCACCCACGCGCACCCCTCACTTGCCCCTCCCTTCCCTTTCCCAGGCCCGCATGAAGGAGGATGTGCTCCAGCCGGGTCGCTTTGACGTGGTCATCACCTCCTACGAGATGGTCATCAAGGAGAAGAACCACTTCAAGAAGTTCCACTGGCGCTACATCATCATCGACGAGGCGCACAGGATCAAGAACGAAAACTCAATCCTGTCAAAGGTGTGTGGGGGGTTGGAGGGGCGTACTGTGGTGTGGTTTTGCACCCACATGCAGGTTCAAACCACACACTGGTGTCTGCAGCTGGGGGCGGAGGCAAAGGGTGTTGTGCAACTACTTAAAGCAATAAGCTGCTCATCACCAACACGCTCCTTGAAAAGAGTGGGACAGCTCTTAAGGCCTACATCCTCAACCTTAGACCCTCCCTTCCAGGTCGTCCGCCTGTACAAGACCAACTACCTGCACACCCCTCCAGAACAGCCCTGTAACACCCACAACCCTACGTCTAACCCCCAAACCCTCCCTCCCAGGTTGTGCGCCTGTACAAGACCAACTACCGGCTGCTCATCACCGGCACCCCCCTCCAGAACAACCTGCACGAGCTGTGGGCGCTGCTCAACTTCCTGCTGCCCGAGGTGTTCTCCTCCGCTGAGAAGTTTGACGAGTGGTTCCACCTGGGCAGCGGCGGCAAGGAGGCGGAGGCAGAGGTGGTGCAGCAGCTGCACAAGGTGGGCAGGGTTTCTAGGGTTTTAGGGTCGGGATAGGGCTTTGGGTAGGTACAACCTGGTAGTGGTGCAGCATCTGCACCGTGTGGTAGGATTTTGGTTGGGGTTGGGGTAGGGTTCAGAGTCTGTCTGGGCAGCGGCGGCAAGGAGGCGGAGGCCGAGGTGGTGCAGCAGCTGCACAAAGGTGGGCAGGGATTATGGCTGAGGGTAGGGTTTTGGGCCAATCAGGGGATTGAGAAGAGCCTGCCGTTTGAAAAGAAATCCAATGGTTGAAAGGTCGGCGCAAATGGCCATGCTCTTCCTGCACAGCCCCTGTCAGTGGGCCACCCACTCACCCACCCCCCACCCCCCACACACCCCCAGGTGCTGCGCCCCTTCCTGCTGCGGCGCCTCAAGTCCGACGTGGAGAAGAGCCTGCCCCCCAAGAAAGAAACCATCCTCAAGATCGGCATGAGCGAGATGCAGCGCAAGTACTACGCGGCGCTGCTGCAGAAGGACATTGAGGCCATCAACGGAGGTGGGTGTGGAGCTGGGAGGGGTAACAAGATACCTGTGCAAGGGCAGGCTGCATATCTTATGGTGTTCGTTCTTGTTTGGGGTGGGGTAAATGGGGGTAAGGGGCGGGTGGGGGGGTTAGTGTCTTTTGCGTGGGTGGGATGCAGCTCAAGTACCTCAAGGCCAGCAGGCCAGCTGACACCACCCCAAGACCCTATTCAAACCCTAACAAGCCTTGTCCACCCCTGCAGGCTCCGACCGTTCCCGCCTGCTGAACATCGTGATGCAGCTGCGCAAGTGCTGCAACCACCCCTACCTGTTCCAGGGCGCTGAGCCGGGGCCCCCCTACATGACCGGGGACCACCTGGTTGAGAACAGTGGCAAGCTGGTGCTGCTGGACAAGCTGCTGCCAAAGCTGCAGGTGTGTGTGTGTAGTGGTGGTGGGTGTGGTGGTGGTGGTGACACTTACACACTTATTATTATTATCATTACAGCATTCCGGAAAAAAGCCAGATCAGCAGTCAGCCTACCACAAGCTTGCGCCACCCATTCCTGTCCTGGCATTGCTTGTACCCCCCTCTCATTCACTTCCACATTCACACTCTGCATGTCCCCATCCCTGTTTGTGACCCACCCCTTGTTGGATCGGAAACCCCCATGGCCCCAAATGCATATGCCCCACAGAGCTGGTTGCTTGGCCGACTACAGCCCCGTGGTGCGGCGCTCGCCTCCATGTGTTGACCCCATGGGCCCCCCATTTGTTGCGCAGTCTCGCGGTTCTCGCGTGCTCATCTTCAGCCAGATGACGCGCATGCTGGACATCCTGGAGGACTACTTCCTGTACAGGCAGTTCAAGTACTGCAGGATCGACGGTACGTAGGGTGTGCGTGTGTGGGGGGGGGGGGGGGGGGGGGGCAT